>JXCC01000359.1:0-86018 GCA_000817285.1 Curvularia papendorfii | reverse complement strand
GCTATTTGAATCGATTCAGAATAGCTAGAGCACCTACTCCTCCTCCTATATAGACGACCTCCAGATCTCGATATCATCTACGTTAGTAAGGAAAATATCAAACTACTAGAAAAGGAGATCTAGAATCTCTTTAGACTAGTAGAGGAGTTAGCTATCTAATTCGACAGCTTAAAGACTGAACTAGTAAATTGGACAAGATCGAGAAAAGATTAAAGTAGAGTCCTTACTCTACCTAATTAGGAAATAGTATAGTATAAGGAGCTAGTTAGATAGCTAGGCATCTACTTTAACTATAGCCTTAAATTCAAGCACCATAGCTATATTAGGAACCAGCAGGCTAGCGCAGCCTTCTTCCGCCTTAGCAGGCTAGCTAACTTAAGCAAAGGCCTCTCTCCTAGAGTAGTACGACAGCTCTACCTAGCCTGCATCATTAGCGTAGCTGACTATAGCTGCTAGATCTTCTGGAGGGAGTAGCAGACAACACTTAGCTAGAGGCAGAAGCTACAGAACCAAGCTTGTAGAAAGATCCTAGGCTCCTTTAGAACCTCACCTGCTATACCTAGCGAGACAGAAGCAGCGCTATACCCTCCTAGAGTTAGACTCAACAACGCCCTGCGACAATACGCCTTTAGAGCGAGAAAGCTAGCTCCTAGCCACCCTCTTAATATCGCTATTAATAGTAATTAAGGAAAGTAGCTAGAGCATATTACTAGATCTATCTTAACAGCTCTATCAGACGATAGTGAGAAGATTTAGCACTATGCCTCTATGCCCTAGAGCTCTAAAACGCCCTATAAGGTTAATGTATCTAAGAAATCAAAAGAAGTCGAAGCAAAGCTCCATAAGGAGCTACTAGAAGACGAGCACCTCCTATCTATCTACTCGGACGCCTCAGCTATAAGTAAAGGCAAAGGAATAGGAGTAGGAGTAGCTTTCTACAGAGGAGCTAGCCTTATAGCCCAAGGAAAGGCTAATATAGGATACAACCAGCTAGTCTACAACGGAGAACTAGAGGGCATTACCCTAGGCCTAGAGAAAGCTGTCGACCTAGCAGACGACTATCTAGACGTCAGAGTATATGCAGATAACCAGGCTGCAATATTTAGACTAAAGACTACTTCTAATACCGCTGGACAAGAATGGCAACTTAGATGTATTATAGCAGCAGAGAAGCTACGAGATAAAGGCATATCACCCACTATATAGTGGGTACCAGGTCACTAGGGCGTTATAGGAAACGAAAAAGCAGACACGCTAGTAAAGGAAGCGACAAAGCTAGATCCTAGCTCTAGTAGGACGAGTCTAGCGGTGATAGGCACACGAATAAAGCAGCTAGGCGAGCGAGAGTGGCTTAGCTATCTAGGACAATATAGGAGAAAAGCTATTGCTCTAAATCCTACTACTTACGCCGTAAGGTATAAGTAGAAGACTAGAAAGTAGATTACTACTCCTCCTACTAGTAGAGAAACCTCTAGCGCCTTCTATTAGCTTAAGTTAGGTCACTACTACCTACGAGACTTCCTATTTAAGCGAGGAAAAGTAGACTCTAAAGTTTGCCCCTGTAACTATAGAGCTACTCAAGACGCTGCACATATCCTCCTTAGCTGCACGCTATACAAGGAGGCTAGGAAGAAGATGGAAGAAGCTACAAAGGACCCTCTATCGCTCGCTTTCCTACTAGACACTATAGTAGGTATACAGGCTACTATTGCCTTTATTAAGGAAACTAGGGCTGCAACACAGGCCTGGTATAAAGGAAACCTCGATAACTAGGGCAACACCTACACTAGATGCCTTCGCCCTGCACCCAACCTACCTCTCCTCTCACCCGCAAGACCCCCTACTACCTACTACCCTCCTCCACACTAGGCTACGAGCCTCACCTCGATTTAGATAGCCCCCTCCCCCACCTACACCAAATTGATAGCACTACGTAGTTACCTGTAGGCCTAGCCTGCACGTCTTATATAGCCCACCAGCTGAGACAGGACGTTAATTAATAATAATAATAATAATAATACTACATCATTTACTAGAGTTAACTTAATCTTATCAAAAGCCTGTCTCAGCGTATTCTTAGGGTGTATTGAAATTTCCAGTTTAGAGAATATAATATAGCTAGATATAGATGTAAAGTTTACTAACAAGCTTGATTTAGCGTAGTTTAGACTCTAACATACTTCTCATATTATTGAACGAGTTACTACTCATACCTACCTTTTTATTACCTACTAGTGGTCAAGAGAGTTACCGGCCTAGAGTACGAATGGACATTTAGAGCTATGCAGGCCTGTTTGAACAAGTCAGTACTATCAACGGTCTTGGTCTACCTACTGTCGTTGTCCCTGCCCTGTATCGTAGATTGATTGTGAAGCCCAATCAGTGCGAAGCTAAAACCCTTCGCTACTGAGTGCGCAAGTCACGAACGCTGAGTATATTAACTTTTGGGATTTGAGTCTAGTCAGTTCAAACATCATTCAATAGCCCCAGCATATATTCTAACATAATGTGTCTGGGAACGTGACAATACTGTGGAAGACCTGGAAATGCTCTACTCCCTAAACCATTTCCACGAGAACCTTGTAACTACGTGAGGACTAGAAGAAATAATAATTAACTTAACATATTGTAAGACGGTTCTGAGCTTTGTAAAACAAACATTCAGCGGACTACGAGCACGGACCATGGTATAGTAGCAAAGATTCTTCAAGAAATGACCCACAGCTAATCTTATCGGCTTTCTTAGATATCGAATCATTCTAGACACTATTCTTAACTTTCTCCCAGGCTTTCTCGAAAGTTAATTTCTCAACCATATCCCCAAATTCCTCGCTCAGGAGAGGCCCCTCTCGGTAACAGCAATATCCTCTCTCAATCCACTCAGCATACCCCGCAAGCCACCCTAAAACAAATCCCTTAGCTTGCTCCCCACCCCCAAATGACTCGTAAAGGAACTCCATCCCCGGAATCTCAGTCACTTCACCACTTCCTGTCTTTGCTAGACTATCATACACAACTTCAAACTGAACTCCCATATTTTTCTCTGCCAACGCCACGACATCGTTCCAGGTTTTGTTATCATTCGAAATGAAGTACCGTTCCTGCCATGTTCCTGGCGATTTGGCCAGAAGATGTGCTATGTACTTGCCGATAGAGGAAGTATGTGTGAAGGACACTGGAACCGTCCCAGAGCCAGGTATCGCGGCGAATTTAGCAGAGAGGGAGAGCGTAATGGGCAAGATATTCATGTGTGTAGGGAGTGGAACATAGTAGTCCATGAAATCGCCTGGGTGGATTACTGCGAATTCTAGAGACGTTTTGCGAAGGGCTTCAATTGTTCTATTGTAACCAGCCACATGAGAGGCGAGAAAAGGGTTCTTGGCGTGTCTAATCAGAGCAACATCTACTTATAGTTAACATGTGAGAAGAAAAGAAAGTAATTTAACATACTCTTCAGTAAAAGGTAAGCTGCTGTATAAGCTAGGTACGAATCTCTTTGTCGTACTCGAACGCTCAGCGGCTTCAATGAGATTTAACTCTTCTGGGGGACCCAAGGGGCCATTGAAAATCGATATGACTGCATAGACTTTGTTTTGCTCCAGAGTTTTCGTGATCTGGTCAACATTGGAGTAGTTGTTATCGAGAATGCGAATCTTGTTTTCCTCGATGTGAGGCCTAGCCCGTGTAATCTGACCTGGGTGAGCAAGTGTAAAATATGAATGAATGGGAGGAGAAACACAACATACGTTCCGACTCAAAACGAGGACTTCATACCTTCCATCTGATTTTAAGGCTTCGATAAAGGCACGACCAAGGCCGCCGGTTCCACCAGCAATTGCAATGATAGTGGACATACCGGTTGATTCACTAATAACGAGCTAGATAGTAAACAATGTCCAGTGTAAAATCCAGAGAGTCTTTCATGTATTATGGTTCATATAAAAAGGTATGTCTATTTCAAGTTTGCCGGCACCGAGGTGCTTTTTAATAGAGTAGGCGCCTCATTCGTTCGTCAAAATTCGACCGGCCTCCGGTATATCACTTTCCCCGCCCACCTCTAACTTCATATCGCTCAGGAAATGCCGTAAATGCTGGCAAGTTAACTAGAGTTTGAAAAGGACCGAATAGAGATTGGACGTTTCATTAGATGAGCTTACACATCTTGTCTACGCGGGTCATTTGTTGCATCGATTGAATTACTAAAAGTGATAGAGTTAGAAAGGCATTGCAGAAGGCTATGCTTCTCTGATAAGAAGGTCATATGAAAGGTGATGTTGCGAACTTGAAAGGAGGAGGCACGGCGTTTAAGCATTGAAAAGGTTTTTAACCTTATTCTCGACCTTTTATTGTAGTTTGAAGTGGTCATGTCATAGTTGGAGTTTTGCTTATGATTTACTCATCTTTTGCACTAGGCCGGAGAAATAAGCTATGCCTATGATCTAAACTCTGTGTTTCGATCCTTTTACGCGCTTCACACCTGTAGTCTCTTCAGAAGTATTTCCTTCGTTGGGTCCGGGCTACAAAGGTCCCCGTTGAACAGCTGCGGGTGTCTCTCTGTCAGCCCATCTGGCATACTAATATCAAAATCAAGAAGTAGTCTCGCGAGGATCATCTTGATTTCATTCGCAGCAAAGAAGCACTCAGGGCACACGTGTCTTCCGAAACCAAAAGCCATGTTGTCCTTGCTGGAGGCGACAAATTGGTTGCGCGCTTGTGTATCCGCATCACCCGCATTCATTCGCTGCTTATAGTGACGGAAACCGTCGAATCTGTTTTGGGGAGGGGGGTGCTTCTGTTTCATCGTGTACTGCGAAAGCAACAGCATTGATCTTGACGCCGGCAGGTATATATTGGCCGTTAGAGAGAGTGAAGGGCTTCAAGACATATCGGTTGATGGAAGCTGGGGCCATGTCAGTGAGTGGGGCAGGACATTGCATTTGCGAGTGGAAGATTTACTTAGCATAGGATGATAAATAAGATTTACTTCTCTTATGGAGGAATCTAGCTTGAGCAGTTGTTGGAGGGCTTTGGCCGTGAGCACCCCGTCATTCTCAGCCAAGACAGTATAAATTTCCTCGTGAAGCTCGGATACGTATTCAGGAATTGCAGCAAGTGTGAAAATCACGTTAGTAGCTACCGTAGTTGTGGTGTGAAGAGCCGTGAAAGTGAGCGTCAGCTGGCGATTTGTCAGCTTCTCAATGCTTTAACCATCAGAACGTGCGATTATCCACTGCATCATGTCATTTGGTTTCTGCTATGTCAGATCTGCTTGCTCGGCCTCTTTCCGTTAACGGATTAAGAGCCTATCACTTCGATCGCTCTGCGCTCTCGGTCCCGTATTACCCTGACTTCGGGCAATCGCCATACCAGTAGGGGCCGCAGCCAGGGACTCAATCTTTTGACCGCACCGGCGGCAGTGAAAACCTCTAAGGCATATTTGACTGCACAATCAATATAATCCAAGTTCCTACAATGTTCTGGCCCAACGAATAGGCGACCAGAGACTTGAGCTACAAGGTAAGCCAAGGGATCATGAATCCGGACTGTAGTCGGGTTAGAGTATTCAGTGGGGGGAGAAAAAGCGTTTCATAGCTATTTCAATCTCATCGAAGACTTCGGCATTCAATTTTGCTAAGCTATCTCGGGAATGAATCCGATTGTAGAAGGGTGAAGCTTACGTAATGCTGGCGTAAGATCAGCCCTTACGGCATGAGCTGTGATCGTTCCGGAGTGCTCTCGATGCCAGTATATCTGGCTTCGAAAACCTATACCCGTTCAGTCATTGATTTGATTAAAAGTAGAAGACAATCCAGACCTGTGAAGCAGCTTCGTCGACGCCCAAAACGTTGTCGGGAAGTTTTCTTATTTCGTGAAGCATGCTGGGAGGGACCACTATGACATCGGTATAACTCAATGGTGTAACACAATATAGAGTTTTCCTGAACTACTATCTTTTAGCTTTTGTACCAATTACATAGTAAGCAAGCTAGCCTTTCGGTATCCATCGGTATAGACCTTTTTGGCAGATGTAATAAACGATTGTTTTTCGTTCTCCGCATTTGATTGGTGACCCAGTAAAGGGATTTTCGCTACTTTGAATCGGTGACCCAATTTTGGAAGATATGCGGGGGTTGCAAAAAACACAGCAGCAAACACGAATGTCTACGCTGCGTGTGCTGGAACTATAAAGAGGTGGGTCTCCATGATAGTAAAACAATAGCATTGAATGTATGTAGCTTTAATGACAACGGTTCCTATCTATCAGTTGTCGGATGCCGGATGTTCCAAACAGCCGCTGAAAAACTCACCCCTGCCCTACGGCTGCTGAAAATAGGTCGTTACACATATAAGGTTTTAGCTTTACTTTCCTTGGCGATGTGCGCTCTAGCGAACATCCCGTCAGGGCTGTCCCACGTACAAACAACTCCCTGCGCTACTCTGGTTTTCGTCCGTTTTTATCTTGCCAAAATTGCTCCTTATACCCAGGATAGGTGGATTTTGCGACATTGCATATGATGATCTCTTAACTGCTCGATTGCAATCCAATTACGTTTGTAACGACACATCGATATAACACTTCTACAGAACTAAAACCGATAATAAGACCTTAATTTTATGTCCACATTAAGGCTTTAGTGCTGTGGTGTGAGAAAATTGACTATCTACTGCGTCAATCTAGTTTATGAAAACTGATGTTATGGATACACACGAGTGCTGTACTGTGGTATTAGGCTGTTATTTAATAAAGAAACGTACATGCATATTTATATTAGTAAGCGGAGATATAAGCCTCCGAAAATGCGAGAAACTACTCGGAACTTACGGAACTGAAAAGCGCCCGAATTAGTAATAAAGTTTTCGAGCCGTTAATCAATTGGTGAAAAGTACTCCGGATCCTATGGAGATATACCTAGTGAAAGTGGTGAGTACGGAGGTGCCCGTCAAAAGTCTTTGCCCACCTTGGCGGGCAGGGGTTTCTGTGCTATTCCTAATTTGTACTATCCTCCGACAGCCCTGGCTCTGGCTTCCTAAGCCGCCTACCCTCCTTGTACTCGTTACCGCCTTCGAGCTCAATAATCTGCTTAATGTGATATGGAATTCGCTCAATCCAAGCCTGTATCTTCTCCTGAGGTAGGTCTTTCCAGCACTGCTCCCATGCCCGTATTCCCTCTGCTCTATTCTTGGGCGCCCCCTTCTTAGTAGTAGCCCTTTTCATCCATGGCCAGCAAGGCTCAATCGCATTTAAGTCAGGCGAGTTCCCACACCAGAGGATTTTCTCAACGTCGTGAAGACTATAGATATAGCTTTGGACATAGTGATCATGAGAAGGCGCCTTATCTTCCTGTACGACTGTTTTAGGTCGATCGGCCTTACATTCTTTTGCAAAAGGAATCAGTTTTGGTAGAAGGATAATCGTCTGATATCGATACCAGTCAATTCCTGAGCCATTACGTCGGCTGAGCTTTCCTGTCTTCGTGTTCCACTTCCACTGAGGCCGTCGGCCAGGCTTATTCCGGAGGTTAAGACGACGTATACCATTTTCAAGCTCCCACTCAGCCTTCTTAATAGGCTCAAGCTTCTCATTTAGCTCGTCAATCCAGGAAGAAGCAGCCTCCTTCTCTTTGTTTGTTTCTGGCGTCCAGCAGTGGCAGGGGCCCTTCTTATCGTACGAGAAACAGCCCCAAAACATAAACTCAGAATAGCCTTTCCACCTCTCACGAATACAGCTCCGTAGGAAGGCCTCATCTGCCCTTCTCCATATTCTGTATCCGCCACGTCGATGGTTCAAAACGACAGAGGTTTCGTCGGACCAGATAACGTTCTTCCAGTCCTCGAGCGTCCAGTCTGCGTGCTCTTGGCACCACCTATATCGTTCCTCCCTCATCTGCTTCGTCAATCCAGGCTTCCTCGTCGGTTTGGTCTTCCTGAAGCCTTGCTCTTTTAAGACTCGCCTGACTGTAGATGCTGACACATTGAATCCTTGTTGGCTTAGTAGACCAGCAATGTCAGCACAAGACTTCTCTCGCCCATATCGATCAGTGCGTACAGTATCTACTACTTGCTGAGAGACTGTAGATCGCTTAGATGGCCGCCCAGATCGATGGGCATCTTCAAGGTGCTTATCTTCAAGCTGTAGTGGCCGGAGGCCTGGATCAAAGCCTCGCTCAATTGCTCGCGCGTAGATAGAGTTGATCGTACGCTTCTCAACCCCAGTAAGTCCCGTGATCTCATGATTTGGCTTGCCTATAGCCTTAAGAACTACAACTGCAGCACGAGTAGAATTATCGTGATAAACCATAGCGATGGTACTAAGACTAACAAATAGAATAGTAAGTGTAGAGAGGAATATTTGAGGTTGACGTGAACGAGCCACGTAGACTCGGAGGTGTTTCCCGATTAGAAATAGCGCACACACCCCTGCTCATCAAGGTGGGCAAAGACTTTTGACGGGCACCTCCGTACTTGCAACAGTTTAGGTGTAGGCGTCATATGGTTTGCTAATCTTTCGGCTCTTAAGTACCGGACATATTGTGAAAGCATTTCGAATTTCAAATACTGCATTTTCATACAACTAGGTGTCGCCTATGCATACATCACAGGTTGGAATCGCTACTCCAATACTTTTTTCTTAAATAAGCACTCATGGATGGCAGAAACAATCTTGGATAAACAAGTTTCTGATGTAGTCGAATAACATTATCGATGGCTTGATACCCAAATTCGAAGGATGTATTTCTTTCTTTTTGCCTTCTTTCTCTTTACATGGATCCTCGCCTAAAGGTCTGAATTATCGCAAAGCCTAATGCAACAGTCAGCTAGGTGTTATGATCCGCCTGAAGACACCCCTTAGGCCCCAGACATAGGAGTTCTCCAGACAAGGAACATCGCTTTAGTCTATTCACTTGGTTGCTATATTGGGAGCAAGGCCCTTATTCTAAAAGACCCAAGCGAAGCTATTGCACGAGCTTTGAGAACATTAGCGACGTTTCGTATCAGCCGTCAGATAAAGTTTCCCTTTGAGAATACCGAGTTGACGAGACTTGGGCAAGTCCCAAGAGATGCACTGAGCCTATAAATTACATCTCTATAGTTAGGAATAGATACTCATGATCTTATACAGACTTGCTAACAATCAAGTTCTTGATTCTCTTGATTGATTCTTGATTGATTCATCCAAATCAATTAAATCAAATGTAGAGTAGACATGCTATCAATTAAGATCAATCCAAATCTTTCGATTAATTGATTTAATTAGTCTTTTTAATGGTATAGCGTCCATAATAGGTAACTCGCGATAGAGTTTTTAGTGTTGTAGTATCTGGTCTGTGCTAACTGTATTGTTTTAATCTCGACTCTCTATACAATAGTATTGCCAACACCACGAAAGAAGCAATATAGATTATTTTGTCTAAAATGCCACTCCCACACGCTCGCCGTCACTAGAAACGCGTAATCCGTGGCAGTTCTGTACCTGCAAAACGTCTTCGGACAAGCAGAGGGACTGCCTCGCAGCCCATCGATATCGACGCGACCCTAAGCCAGATCAGAATTTACGCGTCACCATATGAAGCCCTAGCTGCAGCCGCAAGCCAGGCTACCGATACTACTCTCGTCGAGCCCTCCCCGCCGTCTATAGTACTAAATGCCACTATTGTCGCGTCTACTGACGATACTGACGCGGCGACGGCTTCTACGGCGGATCCTCTACCAGACGAGCCAGCTACCGATCTAGATAGCCATTTCGCGGATGACTTTGAGGGTATCAACTGGGATACTCTATTAGCGTATGGAAAGCCTCCACGTACGCTCAAACATAAGAAGAGCTGGGTCTTTCAGCATGGCTATCGCGTCGCGTCTCTTAGAGACTTAAGCCGTACCTTCTAGGTCTATCGATATTGCCATCAACACAACGCGGTAGGGATCAAATATATCCTAGAGGTGACAAAATCAACTTCAGCGGCGATTACCCACCTTCAGCTAAATCGCCCTAGGCACAGCTTTGATCGTGCTGGCAAGAAGGCTGGGCTTGTTCTACCAGCAGGCCAAAGGTCTCTACAGTTTATCAATCAGCAAGGCCTCGTCGTTCAGCAAAGTGTAGCTAATACGATTGGCAACTTCGGCGTACAGGCCTTTCGATACGCTGCAGTCCGCTGGGTTATCGAGAATAACCACCCGCTTCGTGAGTTTGAAACACCAGCTTTTAAACAGATAATCGCATACGCAAACCCAGAGGCAGCAGCAGCCCTATGGGTAAGTCACCAAAGTGTATCGGCGTACGTCCTACGCCTGTATCACTGCCTCCAGCCACTAGTTACTGCGTCGCTATCACAAGCGACTAGCAGAATACATATCAGCTTTAACGGATGGACTGCTAGAGGTGGCAAGCGAGGCTTCTTTGGAGTTATAGCTCATTTTGCTAACGCCTCTAGCACGATTAGGGATCTCCCGATTGCCCTCCCACAGCTCACGGGCGCCCATACTAGTGATCGGATTGGAGAAGTCGTAGCTACGACTCTCCGGACTTTTAACATAAGCAGTGCCTAGCTTAGCTACTTTATACTCGACAACACTTTTACTAACGATCGAGCTATCTACTTCCTCTCCCGCGAGTTTAAATTTAACGCCTTACACCGTCGCCTCCGCTGTGCTCCTCATACACTCAATCTTATTAGTCAGACAGTTATACAAGGCTTCGATTTGGACGCCTGCAACAATAGTAGCGACGCGTACGCAGAAGAGACTTAGTATCTACGCGAGTGGCGTTCAGACGGGCCTTTAGGTGTGCTAGTAGATATTATCAATTATATTCGCACACCACAACAATATGATCGTTTTTAAGAAGCGCAGCGTCAGGTCTATAGCCTCCCACATCTCGCTCGCAATAGAAACCTCCAGCTAGTGAGGCCTGTTATCACCCGCTGGAACAGCTACTACGATACCTTTGTTCGGGCAATAGAACTAAAAGAGGCTATCGACTCCTACGCCAGTGCTCATATCGAGAACTACAACCGCGATCGGGCGTACGCCTCAAGTAGAGGCAATAGACCACCAGACGTACCTAGCTGGATGACGACCAATGGGCTTACTGCGACTGACTGGGCAGTAGTTACTGAGTATATCCAGGTGCTGCGGCCACTAAAGGATGCCACAACCTTACTCGAAGGCCGCGGCAAAGCTGGCCGTTTTGGTGCTTTGTACGAGGTTTTGCCTACTTATGAAGCTATTCTTGGTGTCTTTGAGACAATTGCTGAAGCTTATAATGAAGTAGATTATAACGCTAGTAACGCCCCTGAAGACCACCTCGCAATTAACGTCCGCGCAGCTTGGAAGAAGCTTAATGATTACTACGATAAGCTTGATGAATCGCCGTACTACTACGCCGCTACGTGCCTCCACCCATACTACAAAACATACTTTCAGAAAAGCTGGCGCGAGAAGCCTGAGTGGATTGACAGGGACGAGGCAGGATTAAAGCAGCTTTGGGCAGCTTCTAGGCCATATACACTGCCGAACCGAACATCCGCATATTAGGGTTGCAAATGGCATTTCTCGATATTTAGTGTAAGAGTGGATGGTTTCGGATCTGCTTTACTGTGTTAAGTAAAACAAGGTTGGTAGAGAGCATCAGTACGAAAGTGCTTCGTGCTCTAGTATGCTCCGTGCTCCGCGTTCCGAGACGGTACAATCCATGAAGAACGATAACAGGAGACGTACGCTTCAACTATCGCCAGTGGTACTCACGGTAAATACGGGATATTTAGATCTATTGGCAGTTCTATTATCTCTTGTTCAACACCATTGCAACGGAAATACGCTATTGCGAGCGTTGTAACAAGCACGATTAGCAATCACAGAATCTAGTACTACTCTCACCAGACCCGCTGGCGCAAACAACACCCCAGAGAGAATGCAGAGCTCCAAGCGCGTGGAGCACTGCAAACCGATCTCCTAAGTTGATGATCAGCGGTCTAGATATCGGATACCGTGGGAGTTTCAGCGGAATCTGTGCTTTCGGTAATGACCCCGAGCAAACATCCATTGAACCAAGCCCTGCCATATCGGCGCCTACCAATAGCATGAACAGGATCTTTGCCTAGTGGTTCTAGTCCTTCTATATCACCTGAATAAACGGCTGACACACATAACAGGCAGAATCATTCACTGGAACGCAGCCACAGTCCTTGTTAATCACCCGTGTTCTCCATTTGCTGACTTTTACTTCAAGTTTTCAATGAAGAACGAGGATGACAAAGGTTAAGTTCAGGCGCCTGTTTCTCAAGCCTCCGTTCTGATTATGTTCGTTGACCTCATACAGAATTATCGCGTTTGGGGTAAGTGAACCCTCCATTCTAAACTTCTGGTACCCCGGACACTCTAATCCCTCATGGATTTTCCGTTTCGATGACTACTGTTTCGCGCACAAGCGTGAAGAGCCCATCTGTTCCTATGGCGCGAGCTGTAGCTTCCAGTAAGGATAGACTGGTGTATGCGGAACAGGTATAACAGAAAACATAAGAGAAGGGTTCCCAAGAGACGAATAAAGAAATTTTGAAGTCTTTTAGCAGGGGAGATATCATGGGATGTGATATCCAATAGGGAATAGATGGTAAAGGCGTAGTATCTTGGACAAAGAATGGGCTTACGGTTGGCATGCATCTAATCCTCTGCATTAAACCAAGCATCTAGGACAGTGTATTGACTCCTCCTCATGCAGAGCATGATATATAGATCTCAAGAGGGAGGTTATACTCTGCAGTAGAGCTAGAATCTCAAGACGGAGTTGTGCGGTCGAATTTTGGGGTAGCGGGTTTTAGATATGAACGAGGAAAACAAGATAACTATGAAAAATAGTTAGCTTAACTGATTGAGGCTTTTAGGATTGTGGATGCTAGTTTCGGCTCTAGAGGTCAGGTTAGGTTACGAACGTAAGCTCGCACGGTTGTATACGTACTAGAATAACTGTTATTAATTCCTTAGAGAACTGACGTTAGTAGAGCAGAGCTCCACCATTGCAGTGCTGTTCCGGATTTCCTCTAACTCTGTCTTTTCTCACTAGCTATACTTGGCTGAATGATATGATGGTCTTTTTTTTAGTGTGAGATATGCGGTAGTAGTAAACAAATGGAATAAAAAGGTGTCGAGTCAAGTTCTCTAATTAGCTCAGAAATCGAAATATCTAAAACTGATTGAAGAATCCCCAAATCTCATCTGGAGCATAGCTGCGAGCGCCACTGTCACCACCACCATCCACAGGTGCAGGCGCATGTCCACCGTCAAACGCAAGCCATGTAACTGGATACCCAGACTTGCAGCCGGAGTATTTCGTTGTTACGTGTGTTTTACTACCAGCCGCGGGCTCCCTAGGGCTCTGGCTCGTGCAACCATTGTTCTTAACGAACCTATCACGCAACGCCCGGCCGCCAGCAATATTGAGTGTTCCGTCGCCGATCCCATGAATCCCGAGGTAGGCGATAGGGTCATTTCCACCGACACATCCGCTTAGCTGCCCTCCAGAGATAACAGCAACTGCGCGAAAGTCTTTAGCACGGGAGCATGCGATGGAAAAAGACATTGATCCGCCGTATGAAAAGCCAGTCGCAAATCTCTTCGTCGTGTCAACGCAAAGGTTTGCCTCGATCGATTTCATCATTGCATCGACAAATGCAATATCTTCCCCACCACTGTTTGGCCAACCGTTATTCAGGCCCTGTGGCGCAACCAAGATAGCACCCTCGTTAGACTTTTTCTGCATGCCATAATATGCCCATAGGGCACCGTCAGATCCGCCACTGGAGACGTCGCGCATTGTGCCGCCAATCCAATGAAATGCGAAGATCAACTTGTAGGGCTTGCTCTTGTCGTATCCAGAAGGTATACGAATGGTATATTGACGATTCTTGCCATTGACGTTGATATTTTGTACGCCCGACGTCAGTGTGGGCGTCTTTCCGCACCCAGCTGAGTTTGCGCGCTTGACAAAGCCATGTGCAGTATTAAAGCCGGTAGTTGACAACTTGGAGACAAGCGCTATGTTGTGTGAGCGTTGAATCCTTTCATATAGGTTGTCTGATAGTGGGGCTTACAATCTTGGTAGTAACCTGGTGCGCCTAACACTGAGGCTGCACCCAGGAGCAGAGCCCCAGCGAAGGATGCAAGATAGAGCATTTCGTTTTGTTGAGAAAGTTAACACCATGTTTACTTATGAAAGATGACTTGATATTATATATACCTACTACTTGTAGCTCCAGAACTGCATCACCTGATGCACCATCCAATCTCGCCCAGACGATCATGAATAACAGTAAAACACGGTCTGGAATTTTCCACCATTCTTGAAACTGTGCAACATGAACGGGGGTTATTACAAAGTAGACCAGCTTTCCGACTTAAAGCCGTGCGCGCGATGTTCAGGAAATAATTTTCAAACACCAATCAGCTTCGCCATGGGACAAACCCAGGCCTCCTACTCCGCAGTAAGGAAATTCTCCGCCATGCGCGTCGTTTCATCATTCTCCGCTGCCCGCGCGCTAGCTATCTTTGCATAGGCGTAAACCCTTTTTGGCTATGGCTCTACTCTGGCCTTCCCCGCAGTTTTGATTATCGCAATCTCGAAGAATTTGTACTACTACCGGTATACTAATGAAGAAGATGAAAATTTTGCTCGCGCGGTATATGAAAACCGCGGACAATCATGACAATGGCTCAGACCTGTCCCCAGTTTCAGTGGTCAGGATTTGATCAGTCATGCACTCGAAGCTTCTTTTGTTCTTCGCCGCCTTCTGCGCCTACACTGCGCGCGCGGTGGACTTGTATATCTCACCAAGTGGCTCGGACAGTAATGCAGGAACAGCAGCAGCTCCTTTCAAAACACTCGCTAAAGCGCAGCAAGCTGTTCGTGACCAAATTGCTGGAACGGCTAGGGAAAACATCACCGTCCATGTTGGTGCAGGAATATATATGCTTTCAGCACCCCTCAAGTTCACAGCCCAAGACTCAGGCAAGAACGGTGTCACGGTCAAATGGGTTGGGACCGGTGCGACGATATCAGGTGGCTCAAGATTGCCAACTGGACCGCAGGATCAAATGGTGTTTACTCCGCGAACGTCCCGGTAGGCCTCAAGTCACGGAACTTGTACGTCAATGGCAAAGCCTCCAATTACGCACGCAGGAAGATTGCAAACCGAAAGGACTTTACTTACACTAATACTGGTATGAAATGGACTTCAAGCACATATGACTGGCTTTCCTCTACTCCAGGGATAAATGGCGCAGAGATTCGCTTTATCAACTCTTTTGCAGATCGCTACGCACCCATCAAATCGGTTGGAAACAAAGAGTTAATAATGAAACAAAACACGTGGTATAACCAGATTTGGGGCTACGACACAGTTAATAAGAACAATGCGGACTTTGGTGTTTGGGTGCAGAATGCTTTGGCACTCCTCACAGAAGGCGGCCAATTCTATCTTGACTCAGCTGCTGGTAAGATCTACTACAAACCGCTATCTGGCGAGAATATGGCAAGTGAAGACATATACTTGGGTGTTTCCGAAACTCTCCTTGTAGTTGGCGGAACTTACGCGGATCCCGTTCACGACATCTCGTTTCAGAACTTCAACTTTGTAAGCTTGAGCCTGGGCTACTGCATAGAATCACCTCTCACTCAAACCACAGGCTCATACAACATGGATGCAACCTGCTAGCATCGGATACGTCGATCAGCAGACGGGAGGCAACATCTGCGAAGACAAGACGTATGACTCCGCCAACTTTGAGTCTACCCGTCCCAATTGGTGTCAAATGCCGTCTGCAATCCAAATTAGCGCAGCTACAAACATAATCATTTCTGGTGGAAACTACACAATGATGGGTGGCGGAGGCATTGGTATCGGCAACGACGCCAACGCCATATCAGTGGTATTGGGCTGGGAGCAAACAACATTGCGATTAAGGACGGCTACTTTACGCAGGTAATGGGCAACAGCATTACTGCTGGTGGCATCCGAGCTGATGCACACCATCCAAGCGATGCACGCATGACGAATTCACGCATAGAGATATCCGGTAACATCTTCTACAATGTTTCGTCACTGTTTAGTTCTACAGTGCCGATTCTTGCGACATATGTCCAGAATTCCCTCATCTCCCATAACGACATCTACATCACTCCTTATTCTGGAATCTGCATTGGTTACGGATGGGATCGAACGATGCTGGAGGTAGCTCTGAATATGTCAACCGCGGACTATACAAGTATCAGCCAAAGTATACGAGTCCAACAACGTCGATGAACAACCGGATCGAGGGCAACTTGGTTCACGGCTACGGATACTCACATACTGACCTTGGGGCAATTTACACTCTTTCAAAAAGTCCATCCACATATATTGTTGAGAATTATGGCTTTAACTCTAGTGGCTTCGGCGTTTATACGGATGAAGGCTCCAATTCATATCTCATCGAAAACAACATCTTCCTCTCAAACGGCATCTGGTATGCGCGCAACGGCGTCAACACCGCAAACAACACTATTAATAATAATTACGGCAAGACTGGGCCAGCCGTTTCTGGCAATACGATTGTTTCAGACATTTCGAACGTCTCTGATGCGGCAAAAAAGATTGCACAACGCGCTGGTATACTCCCTGAGAAGCGCGCTGGTCGACCAGTATCGAATCCCCCAATCTAACGTATCGAGACGGATAGGGTGACTCTAGAACTAGGAAATACACGATTCTATAGCCAGAATTACTACTAAATATCAGACCATATCGCTTTATTCATGACCCATGTTACGTTATTTACTGGATAGTGATTTCAGGCAAGCATTATATCAATCTGTCTGACATGTTTGCATTATTAGTAATGTGTCTATATATATATTATGTAGAAACCAAGATCCTGAACTATGATGCATGGAAATCAGCCTATGCGCAGGATTAATACAGTGTAGAGGCAAGATGTGTAACAGCTTGGCAGTATGATCCTACCAATAGCTCCACTGGCCTAAGTAATGTTAGGCGCATCTTAAAGTCCGATAACTATATATCCCCATCTAACAAATATGCAGCTCCACCGCTTGTCGTATTTTTAGATGTAGAAAGACTTGATTATGACTGTGAACCATGCCTTCTGAGGGCCTTGACATCCTGTGAGATATCCAACGGTTGACAATGCCTCGGTACTGTAGCTTGGCCACCACTACAGTATATAAATACTACCCTATGTCCATCTTTCTCGTACCAACATCTTCAATGCATAAAGTATTCGAAAAACTTGGAATGCATGCAGAGTAACTGGCCGAATCATGACAAAGATTTCCTCTACACCCTAACACCCAGTTGCATGCCACAGAACAAAAAGCTCTACGCTCGCCTATCGGTGTGGAATTCTAAACGGATGTGCTTCGGTATTGAATACAAAATCATCCAGACTGATCGTTTTGGGATCGCTGAAAATGAGGTAAAAGTACTTAAGCGTCTCAGCCAGCCAGAAGCTCTCCATGGAGTCGTATTTCTTTGGCGGTGACTTCATTACGTCGGAAAGAGCAGCGTTGGCAAGGTCAGTTCGTGTGCTGGCGTCGATGGCCTGGAACATTTCCCACGCAATGTCCTGGTACTTTCGCTCACCTGTAATCCGATACATCTAGAAAATAGACTCGATCGCTTCTGGTCGGAGGATGTATCGACCATCACTGATATCGCTGAACGGATGTGGACCAGACTGAGGCTTATAATCGCATGGCTCCCTTGTAGGACATGGCGTCATGGAGAAGACTTCTGGCATGATTCCGTTGGGTGCGTGCTTGTACGTCCATGCACAGCCATCTGTGACTTTGCGGCCAAACTCAATATGCGTAGTATTTCCGAAAAGACGTCCTCCGAGTGCTAGCATGCCTCCAGCAAAACAGACCAGGTGCTGCCCTTTGTCACTCCTGTTGCCTTCAACATTAGCGCTGGCGATCAGAATGTCGGCCTTATCTTCAACCATGGGTCTGAACATTGTATGGGTTGTTGCAGTTGCCACTGCATAGTCGTACATCTTACGATACCGGGTCGCCTCTGGGCCATCGCCCTTGAGCAGCTGATACATCTTCGGCAGGTATTCGTAGGCTGAGTCAGCCATTGCTCCTAAGCCAAAGAAGCCATCGAATGTCAAATTTCCGTTTCTTAAGTCAACACTGATTGGCCACATTCCTGAAAGTTTTGTAAGCCCTTGCTGCTGGTCAAGGATATTTGTAACTCTCGTAATAGCATCGAAGTAGCGCATATCTCCAGTAATCTGTGATAGACGTGTGAACTCCACGCTCGCAGAGGCCGCTTCGGCCAGGAGGACTGAATCGTGTGGTAATTGCTCTTCTCCATCGGCGGCTTTTTGCGGGCTCCACCTAGAGACAATCATTCGGTTCGGCGTGTCGAATGACGCGTATGCCATGTCCGCAACTTCCATAGCCTTGAACAGCAAGCGTGAATCACGGCATCCAGAAACATCGTAAGCACCCAAGAAGCCTCCGAGGTATCGGATGATGATTTCAAACATGTTGATCTCGCCAAGGTGATTTGGACCAAAGTTGATTTGTATTGCGGCATCGACGGCTTCGGCGAATTCCTCCTTCATTCCCATAATCCACAACGTATCCAAACTGTCGACCAGCGTGGCTCCCCAACCGCCGAATGTACTTTTAGAGCCACCCGAAATTGGAGCTAATTCATCTTTTGTCCAGGCGCGGTCCTTGTATGATTTCCAACATCGTTCAAAAATAGACTTTACAGCTTGTTGGCGAGCAATGTTATTATCCCCCACAGTGCTTGGCGCCGCACCGAACGCGTGCTGCACGGTAGGTCGTTTCGATGAAGGTCCGCTGGAAGGTAATGCAGAGAGCTGGGTAACCGGATAATGACTTCGGATTGCTCTCCAATCAAAGCGGCCTTCGTATTGGGACTTAGAGAAGGATTTGGTGGTGTTGTTGGACAAGAATGAACGGCCTCAGTGGCAGACTGTTCGTGATTTATAGAACTAAATGCACCCTGCGCCTGTATGAGGTGAGGAGACAAGGTAAATGTGGCTAACGTGGTTCACAAGCGAGTGGACCACCCAAGCGAGTGGACCACTTTGCACCAGCGCGCCAACTTTGCAACATTATTACAGCTATTTAATACAGTATATTAAAAATCGTAATAAGCTAAATTACTCCTTAGATCCATCGCTATTACTAGCACTATTAATTTCTACTTTGCAGGTGCGCGCGTTGTGCCCAGTCTCCTTGCAACGCCCGCACCGCCTCTCTCCTCGCACCCTCTTCGACGCACTCTCACCACCACTACGACTACTACCCGCCTGTTCAGCTAACAAATCCTGTACCTCACTAATAGTAAGAGTCTCCTCTATCTAGATGTATCGCTGCTTGCGGCTCTTACGCTTATTTAATTCGTCTAGAGCCGCTTAAAGAGTGCTTATCTCCTCTATAATAAGCGTTATCTTATATGCCATTTGCTAAGCCCCCTTACTTAACTGCGTAATCTACTTAGTAAGTGAATTAGTAGAAGACCTATAGCGCCTTCTTACGCTCTCTTAAATAAGACTAATTTAAGGCTCAACTTCGCGCGCGTTGCGTGGTGTCTGCGCCTCCTAGGCGGCTGCCCGTTGTGGTGATTGTACTGGTGTCTGCACCACTACATCAAGCTTTGATAGCACAGCCTGTGGGTTATGTAGGACTATACCAGCGCCTCTGAAGCCTGCCTAGATATTCTCTCGTGTAATAGACTGCTCAAAAGCAGTCTTAAAGCCTGGTAGGAAAGTCTCCTTACTGATATAGCTGGTGCGGTTTCGTGCCAAGCCTAAGATTACATCGCCATACTTCCGCTTTAAAGGCGAGAAATAGGCAACATTAAGAGGCTGCAATAGGTGAGACGAGTGTAGAGGCATACAGAGAAGAACAATATTTTTCTTCTTATAGAGATCTTAAAATTCGATAGAGATGTGGCTCTCATGGCCGTTAATAATTAATAGTTAAAAACCACTTATAGTATGCCTCTTTATATGCTTATTAAAGTGCTCTAGCCATGCAAGAGTAAGCTAATTATTCGTCTAGCTATTAGGACTAACTTTAAGAACCTAGTTAGGAGGCAGGTCTTTGAACTAGACGTCGATAAGCACCTTGCCCGCAAAGATGATAAAGGGGGGTAGCTGGCGACCTAACGCACCCACGCCCTAGATTATAGTAGCCTATTTACGGTTGCCTAGCTATATGCGTTTCTTTTTGCTATAACTCTCCAAGCCTATAATAACTAACTATGATAAAATCTTGCCTATTATAAAGCTAGTTTTATTAAAGTTATAGATATCTTCGTCCACGATACCCCACTTCTCCTTTATGCCCTTAACTAGATCGAACCAGCGCTAGATAGCAGCTGGATCCTCGCAGGTGGCTCGCTAGTGATTATAAGGACGGCTCCAGCGCGTGCGGAGCTTAGGAGTCCTCTTAATAAAGTTGTTAATCTAGTTCTTGCTAATAGGGTTGCTCCCACGCTTATACAATAGTTTATTGGCTATTACTCGAACACTAGCCTTTATAGGGGCAAATCCTCGCGCAGACTCCTCAAGAATACGCCCAACTATCGCCTCCTCTTCTAGTTTACCTAGGCGCTTCGAATTCGGCTTATAGTCGCGTCTTAAGCGCTTTCTAGCGCGTTAGTTATAAATAGTTATTTGAGGCACGTTATAGATAGAGGTAGCACGTCTTTAGCTTTTAACACGTTGCAATTAGATATTAAAAAGAGTAAGCTAAAGATCTACTTCATTATAGAGAGTTTGAGTAGAGCGTTGTTAAGGCATTACGCGTTATGGTGTTGGGGTTGGCGCGCTGGTGCAAAGTGGTCCACTCGCTTGGGTGGTCCACTCGCTTGTGAACCACGTTATCGCTAGAAAAATTACGGTGAGTATGAGAGGCCACTTCCAGCTCCTCATGAACATCGTTTTCATTTCAAATGCAAAGAGGTGGGAAATTTGCAATTGTATGAAATCTTTGATCAAATGCGTGGCATGAAGAGAAGAAGACCAGGTTACCGTGAGATCACACCCAACTACCAAATGGACTCGTAGGGGACAGCCCCGGTTTTCGGCTATGTAGTTAATGGCAGGTCACCAACGCAATTTCGGATAATTATATACGTCGTTCCAATTGGTCTTCTCTTGTATCGCGACGCGCCGCGCCGCCATCTACTCGTCCTACTGCACTAGGGGGCACCCTAGGTGCGCACGGACTCCTCGCTCCGCTCGTCGTCCTGCGCAGCTCAACGCAAATCCTCAGCTCAACGCAAAATTTCACCTTGTTATACATTTGACGCGTAGAATCTAATCAAAATAATGCTAAAGCGATATAGTGATTATAAGGCTGTTGAAGTGCGTATCCAAGAGGCCCTTAAAGCGCTAGAGTCCTCTCCTAAGACCTCTTTAGTAGTTTTGGCGCGTTAATTTGATATGCCGTACTACCGTCTATACCGACGCGCTCGAGGCGCATAATCTAAATCTAGTAGGCCAGCACCTAATATACGCCTTAACGCGGCTCAGGATCTAGCCCTAAAGGCCTATATCGATCGCTGCGATCAGCTAGGCATGCCTGCCCTCGTTCCTCAGCTTGTCGGCGCAGCGCAACGCATCCTCGATCTCGAACACCCTAGCGGACAGGCGCCTGCGCTGGGCAAGGACTGGGTAGCGCGCTGGCTCAAGGCTAATCCTGACTGCCGGAGAAAGAAATAAAGACAGCAGGAGCTTAATCGTATCACGTCAAATACTGTCGAGGCGTATACAGCTCACTTTGACGCTCTAAGAAAGGTCCTTAATAAGTACGTAATACAGCCACAGGATCTATATAATATGGACGAAACTAGCTTTCGTATTAGTATTAGAGGGAATAACTAGGTCGTCACGCGTCGTATAGACGTTATATAGTTGCCTAGCGATACGAATAGGGACTATATCACTGCTATAGAAACAATATCTACTAACAGATACGTCCTCCTACCCTTCATCGTACTTAAGGCGAAAATATAGCTCAAGAAGTAGTATACTAATACGTCAATACCTAGCTCGTATACTATAGGACTATTAGAGACAGGCTACAACAACGATAAGCTCTTACTTAAGTAGCTTAAGCACTTCGACAAATGGACTAGGCGTCGTTAGACTAGCCTATATCGTCTACTGCTATTTAACGGCTTTAGATCTCATAGTACGAAAGAGTTCCTCGATTACTACGACGAGAATTAGATTATAGCTTATACGATACCTCCTCATACATCTTATAACCTATAGCCTCTTAACGTTGCTATATTTCAATCGTATAAGAAGGCACATAGGATAGCTGTAGAGCACGCGACGCAGGAAGGCTGTACTAACTTTAATAAGCTAGAGTTTCTTAACGTACTATATAGTATACGTAAGAAGGCCTTCACACGCTCAACTATACAGTCAGCCTAGCTATAAGCAGGCATTGAGCCTCGGGATCCATAGAGGGCGCTGATAAAGGTGTACCCGCGCGATGAGCCTCGTACGCCACCGTACGCTAATCCTGATAGCTCTCCTTTGATAGCTACGCCTACAACACCTCGCTTATTAATTAAGTTTGCTAACAAGACAGAGAGTCTACTCTATAAGGAGGAATCCTGCGATCTAGATCGCGTTGAGAGGCTAGCAAAGGCTGCTATAGTTAACGCGCATCTTCTAGCGTCAGCTACAGAAGAACTACATAACTTGATAGTAGCAGCGCGTAAGCGTAGGAATAGACAAAGCAGCTCGCGTAAGCAAATACTAAAGGGAGGAGTATTGACAGCGAGAGAGGCTCGATCTGCTATTAATCGACGAGCTTAGCAGGACGCTGAGAAGGCTATACGGCAGGCTGCGCGACAGGCAAAGACTACGACAAAGACGATGACAGCACAATAATAAGAACCTCTTGCGACGCCTGCTTCTATAGGAGGCGATTTTATTAACTATAGCTACGATACGTATCGTTTATAGCCTTGAATTGTATAACATTTACTGTTAAAATCTACAAAATATAGGCCTCTTAGGTGAAATTTTGCGTTGAGCTGAGGATTTGCGTTGAGCTGCGCAGGACGACGAGCGGAGCGAGGAGTCCGTGCGCACCTAGGGTGCCCCCTAGTGCAGTAGGACGAGTAGTCTGGTAGTACCCCAGCCAATCGGTAGCAACCCTTGCTGCGCACTGCTCTAATGCAGTAAATGGCAAGCTACAAGGCGCTTCGCCCTGCCGTGCTGCAGGGTGACAGAGGAAGCCGCCACTATTCAGCCCCATTCGGGTACATCCTTCCGAAATCTAGTAAAGATACATATTGAACAGTTTGGTTCGAATTGTTATGCGAAGTAGCGTTCCTGTATTTTGGGCCCACAACAAGGGAACTGCGCATGCACGCATAGTAAAGCCATACATGTGCTTTATGCTGAATGTTGGAAGTTATCTTTTGATAAACTCATCCGAGTTCTGTGTAGGCAGCATTGTACATCGCGTGCGGTATTATGGTTCCCAAGATTATACACTTAGCACTGAAGTGAGCAACACATTGAAACCGAATTGCCCTGTCGTTCATGCCAATTTACGGCGCAGCATCGTGTCGCTTTGTCTTTCAAATGCACTTACCCCTGCTTGAACCTCAGTCTACCAATGAACAGGCTGTCCTCGAGCTGCGGCGCAGCAGGTTCACAAGGAATCAATTCCCATCGGTTTCGCAGTCAGAGGAGCGTGGTACTTGATTGGTTCACTGTCTTAGCGGCGCCTGAGGATTCATGAAATGAGACCAGTTGTATGCACAGACCTATCTAACTATTGCGGCGTAGCAGTGGTGGTGTTGTCCAGCGCTGCGCCCCTCCATACCTCGTACCTCTCCTTTTGTGTTGTATGACAGTGGCTCCATTCGAATCTCCTCGTACATTGGCCTCGTAGCGTCCCTCGAGCGAGGCAGTAAAGTAACCAATGCTCTCATTCTCTACTCTCGTTCTCCTATTCACGTTTTTTGCATCGCAGGCATGGTGTCAACTAGTGCAAGATAGTTGGACTGCCCCTGCAGCGCCGGACGGTTCGACAAGTCTTCAAAGCGGCAATTCTTTTTCGCTCGTCTGGAAATTGAGTCTTCGGGGGCAGTTCCAGGAATACTGTCGTTCTTGCGACATACAGAAGCTTGATCTTTGGGTCACTAGTTGGAATAACGCTGAATACAATTACAAAATTGCCGGTATGTTCAAGGACCTGCGCCTGAAGGTAACAACTATTTACCTGCATTTCAGGCAACATCAACATTACTTCCATTCTCTCGTACGATTGGCATGTCAATATACCTGCTGCCGCACTTGCTGCCGAAACTCTTTGGGTGTTTCGCTTCACACCGTTTAGCTCGAAGCCTCCTTTTAGTGAGCAAATCTCATCAGCCGCTGTCAACATAACTTCTCCGGACGCGCTATCCAAGAGCAGTATGCAAGCAGCTCCTTCGAAACCAACATTGATTATACTTAGAATACTGTTAGGTACCAGCACTTCCTCAGTGGCGGCTCCAACTACGGGAACTTCCCTCAACACACCCCCGCCAACGTCTTCTGCTTCTACGAGTACACAATCTCCAGTGACAAATAGTGCTACACCTGATTCAGACACAAAGAATAAGGCCTGGATTGCGGGGGTCGTGATTGGACCTCTCGCAGGCCTTGCACTAGGCGCTGCGTTTGTGTGGTTTCTATCAGGAAAAAGAAAGAAAAACAAAAAAATGCAGAAAAATGAAGATGGTCCGGAATACGTTCAACATTACCGTCAGCCAGCCCAACACGTAAGCAACAAACATCACGAACATAAAACCCTGCCGTCGATGCACTCTTGTTCAGAGCCAGCTGAGGCGCCAGACCGAGAGCCATCTGAGCTGTGGGCTGGAAATTATCGCTAATGAAGTATCATAGCCGGGTAAGTCCGAATACTAGCATAGTTCTGGAAAGTGATAAACATACTCAAGGCATTAGCCTTAGCCAGTCGGAGGCCGCATTAGCCATTATGTTGGGATCATTTCTAACAGCGTTGTAAAATCATATATAATATCTGTATTCCGCTTCTTCTATTACACATGACTATAACAATAGGAACAGAAGACATTTTATCAACTCTGCTATATCCAAGCCTATAACTAGCTGACTAATAGCTATTTTGATAGTTAACGTCAAGGATCAGCGAGCTGGCCAGATCAGCAAGCTGGCCACCCCACCCCACCTAACGTGACCCTCTACACAACCACCACAATGCCGCGACAACAACGTTCTATACAGACTTCTCGTGAAGGTAGAATAAGTCTTACTATTACGTCTTATCGTAATAATCTAAAATAATCTCTCCGCGCTCTTACGATGGCCTTTAATATACTAAGATCTACACTCTAGACGCGCGTTAGCGGTACTAAGCCACAGTTAGAGATACGACCTACTAATTATAAGCTATCACCTATTAAAGAGTAGTCTCTCGTGTAGTAGATCTTAGACTTAGACCGACGAGGCTTTTCACCCTATATTATTGATATACGACGAATAGTAGACGCGTTACTCGCCACGCGTGGCTAAAATCCACCTCCACAACCTATAGGCAAGAAATAGGTATCGCGCTTTATCTAAAGCTAGCCTAAGCTTTAGATAAAGTAGACTAGAATGCTTACTAGTTAGCGTGCCTAGTATAAAGATCCTACTATAATCGCAGCGTGGTTCAAGCTAGTAGAGGAGACGCGATAGATATATAGCGTTCTTAACTAGGATATCTATAACGTCGACAAGACTAAGTTCGCGATAGGCGTCGCCGCAATATTAAAAGTTGTAGCTAGCGCTAATAGAGTTGGCTAAGTAGTTATTATATAGCTAGGCAATCGTGAGTAGGTTATAGTAATTAAATATGTTAACGCCTCTAGCTTGGCTTTACTACTATTTGTGATCCTACCTAGTAAGGTCTACTAGAGTAGCTAGTACCGCGACCTTCCACTAGACTAGACTGTCGGCCTCTTAGAAAACGGCTGGACGACTGATTAGCTTAGCGTAGAGTAGGTGAAGCACTTTAATTAGCATACAGCGGCTCGTATAGCTAGTGTCTATCGCCTTCTTATCCTAGACGGCCATAGTAGCCACGCTACGCTAGAGTTCGATTAGTACTGTATAGAGAACAAGATTATCACCCTCTATATGCCGTCTTATACGTCGCACCTCCTACAGCCTCTAGACGTGAGCTGCTACTCTCCTCTTAAGCGCGCGTACGGGCGTGAGGTTGAGGAGCTCGCCCGCCATAGCGTCTACCACGTTAATAAAACAGACTTCCTTGCAGCCTATATATGGATCCGACCAACAGTTTTCACGCAGCAGAATATCCAGGTAGGCTTTTGGGCGATAGGGCTTATTCCTTCTTATCCAGATCGCGTTCTATCGTCGCTCACAGTAGCCAGGACACCGTCTCCACCACAGACAGCTATAGAAAACGACGTCGCTAATATCGCCTGGTAAGCAGGGACACCCCATACGGTAGCTCAGCTCCAGCAGCAGGCGAAATGTCTTTAAGACCGGCTCCACCGGGAATCGCAGAGCCTAACAAGCCAGCTTCTCCGTCAAGTTATTAAAGGCTGTTAGATTGCAATGCAATCAGCGACAATACTTGCTAAAGAAAACAAGAAGCTACGTTAAGGTAGTAAGCTCCAGCGATAGAAAAAAGGTTAGCAGCGTTAATATATCGCTTCTAGTGGAGTACTCCAGGTACAGCAGGCTCAGCAGCTTACTACAGAGGTAGAAAGGGTGGTCGCGGAGGTTGAGCAGAGTGAGGGCAGTCAGCGACGTCAGCGCGTGCCGCCAACATGTTCGAAGTGCCATATCCAAGGACATACTAGCACTTCATATAGGGCTAGATAGCTAACCATATTTTGATATTCTATCTAATCTTACCTTGTTGTTGTGGATCTATCGAGTGTCGCGTCAGGTCAGGTTTGGTGGGGTGGCCGGATGACTGATCTGGCCGGATGACTGATCCTTGACGTTAACAAATAGCGAGTTTTATTGTTGTATATTTTGAGAGATTCCTATAATGCTCTTGTATTCTGGGGCTGCACTTACGGAGCAATCGCGAGGATACAAAAGGTTGTATTCCATGGGGAATCAGCTATCTATTCGATCGAACTGTATATATATTTTCAACAAGGGAGCAAGTAAGAGCCTGAGCATCCGTCGCTCAAGTACCCGAGACACCATCGACGAGCTGTCCGAAGGGCGTTCAGCACGTTACATTCAATAGCACCTCATGGATGAAGGTATCGGGAGGTGGGGTTACTCCGGATTCTACGTATCCTTAGCACCCGTGGACCAGAAATTTATTAGTTCCTACTAGGAAAAGGAAGTCCTAATATATCTAGTCGAGTTCGGCAGTTTTTTATACTGCATGAAGAATCGGGATGTGGGGTAAAGACACGCCAAACGCCCACATTTGCCGAAAGTCGCCTCCGACCTTGACTTGCCACATGTGCATGAGAACAAGGGCTCTATATTCCCCCTTCCTTTGATAAAATCAAGCAGAGATCGACCGAGGTAAGCTATTGCCCATATGGGAACGAATCAAGAAAGCTATAAGAGACGATTTCGACGCCTCTCATGCCATGCATCTCTTTTTGACCGCAACCAAGGGTCTCAGAGAACGACAATATGCATTGGTTTACACGACTGACATCAATCGCAAGTGCTATAGCATGTACTAGGGCAGGGAGTGCTGCGGAGCTCAAGGATGATGGCCTCACGGTCAGAACTACTTCCGGAGCATGTAAGTTTGCGCGATGTGAGGTGTCAGAATACATCTTAATCCGTCTCAGTAATAGGAATGATCAATGGAACAACTCCGGCAGTGCATCAATGGCTCGGCATTCCCTATGCGCAGCCACCAGTCGGCGAATTAAGATGGGCCGCTCCTCGTCCAATCGCGAACACCTCTGCTGTGTTATCCGTGAGCCGGATGCCTCCTGCCTGCATGCAAACTGTTGGAACTTCTTTCCGTATGTTTGGTGCAGATACTGCTTGGCAATATCAGATCAGTACTCCCGTGCAAGAAGACTGCTTGACACTTAGTGTATGGGCACCTGCTGAGCGAGAAGGCAAAATTCTGCCTGTTCTGGTGTGGATCCACGGCGGTGGTTTCGGCGCAGGAGGGACATCTGTTCCATACCAGGATCCAGCGAGATGGATACAACGTACTCATTCCCACATTGTGGTGTCTGTTCAGTACCGTCTAGGGGTGTTTGGCTTCCCTAATTCACCCGCTTTGAAGGAAACTGGAAGGTCACAGAACTTTGGACTGCTTGATCAGCGCCTTGCCGTGGAATGGGTACGGGACAATATTGCTAGCTTTGGAGGAGACAGCGAGAAAATTACACTCTGGGGCCAATCTGCAGGGGCTGCCTCAGTGGACTACTACAATTTCGCATACCCTGAAGATCCCATCGCCAAGGGACTAATCATGGACTCCGGAAATGTCCAGCTGGTAATTGGTTCCAACGTCTCAGCGACCAGTTTTGCTGCTCTTGCGTTCAATCTGGGCTGCTCTGGTCTGTCGACTGCCCAGATAGCGTGCTTGAGAAACAGGACCGCTGGCGAGATCCAGTCATACATCGAAAGCCCTGCTGGATCTACCCTCAGCTTCCAACCGACACCAGATAACATCACGGTATTTGCAGACTACGAGAGGCTGTATGAGACTGGTAAATTTGCAGATGTACCAGCAATCTATGGTACCACTCTGGACGAGGAGCCCGAACTTTTCATGTGTCCAATCGTCCAAGGCTTGAAGTCTCGCGTGCCAAGTGGGCGTCCTGCATTCTTCTACCAATACCGCGGAAACTTTTCGAACATATCACCGAAGCCTGACTTTGGTGCTTACCATTCTGCTGAGCTCCCTCTAATTTTTGGAAGCCATGGTAATGTATTTGGCGAAAGCACTGAATTCGAGACTACAACAAGTGCTGCAATGCAAGATTTGTGGCTGGCTTTTGCGAAGAAGCCTTACAGCGGCCTTGAAGAACTTGGGTGGTTGTCTTTCGAGGCAGGCTTCGGGCAGGTTTTAGGTGACACTACTTTGGAGGTGACATCTCAGAGTGTGCCGTTAGAAAACATAACAAATTGGCAGTCCTGCGTAGCGTAGTTTTTAGACTAGAAGGTTGCGAAATGCTTCAATTCCGGCCCGCTGGCCTAATATGAAGCTCCAAGGACTGTACAAAGGTTTCCTATGTGTCTCATATAATTTTAATGATTTTCAAGTCAACTCCAATTGCGGATGAATACGAAGCGTTATCCTCTTCCGTTGGATGCTTGTAAACCCCATGCGCGCGTCTCGGCCATTGATCTCTAAATTTTGCAAGTTGAATTTGGGCAGTTGATTGTAGTCGACCTCTCCAATGTGAGCTATCTCATCTGCGCCGTACGTTGGGGTAGGTTTCTCGAAGGTTGTATCCTGCCTCATCTTCTGGACGGCCTTCTGGAGTTCCAACCCGATGCGATCTAAGAGACTGGAGAACTATGTATAAGAACGTAATTCAACTGCACTATAACTGACTAAAGTATTTCACAAGTGAGTAAGTCACCTAAGCTATACTCGCTAAGTTATTAATATCATTGTCTATGCTTCAAGTTTGGAGAAATACCTTTCCTCCAGCATAACGCAAGGCTCCACCACCTACACTCCACGCATACCCACAGCTCCCAGAGTTATGAATGCGACAGCGGCGCCTGTAACGAGCGCAGCTGAAGCCCTGCTCACCGTACCGGTCGCTAATCCAAAGAGGACGCTACCAATGTCGAGCATGTCCGTTCCTATGCCAGCCCACAAGGCCCTTTTGACCTCATACCTGCCACAATCTGACAGTTTTTTATCTCCAGCAGTCCAAAGTAGTTCTCCTAACACAAGATCTCGACCACCGAAAAGTCGCGGTAACACCGCATAAGCTGCGGGTACGTCTATCAGGACTGATCATAGCACAAATCAGCTTCTAATTCAAGAGGTCACTATAAAAGGCGTGAGCAACATACACAGCCCAGTGGCGAAGCGTGGCGAAACTAGGCAGGTTGCCCCAAACCCAATGCGCAGGACTGCCAGAATCTTAACGGCTGTATTGGACATTGAGTTCATGGGTTCCTCATCGTTGGCGAGCTTTGCAGGAAGGAGCGGCTCGTTCTGACTATGAGTGGATGAAGACATTTGTTCACTCTGTTGCTTTAAGTCAGCAAGCAGCTGGTGTCGGATTAAATCACTGACCAAAGTTCAGGTTGATGATCGAGTGTCGAAATGGTATATGGGTTTTGTGGTATGGTACTATTGCAAGAAAACCTAGGCTTTAATAAACTCTTGTTCCGTTATGCTTTCAAGGGCCATCACGTTAAGTAATTTCGAACTAACACTGCTCAGTCTTAGCGCAGAAAAGGCCATTACGATATGATCGCAACTACGCTTCTAGACTGCAATTAGAGGCCTCATAAGTCATGTTTGATTTATCTCTAGACACAGTTCATAGTATACTGCAAATCTATTTTTAGTATCCAAATCCTCTAGTGAATTCAACATCCAAGTATTCTTTTCTTAAGCTTTCCATATGTCCGATCTCATGTTCTAGGCAGCCGGGGAAAAGTTGTTCCGAAGCTAGTCCAGTAGTGCCTTCCCAACATAACGTTATGCTCGCTACTCTACCAACGACATCATACCCTCATGCCCAACCCAGACATCGCATTATTCAACTCCTTTCAGTAACGTGCATGGAATTAGGACTGTTGTGCGACAAGGTTAGCCATTATGCCTGCAGAGAAGAGGAGGAAGACTGAGACCCCAGCGGCTGTGCCAGAGCTGGGCAATCCAGGTGGGTAGCTGAGTTTGTATAACTAACCTATGGACTTGCAAGTAGATGAGAAATGGAAAGTTGTAGATATGAAAACATTGATATTGAAATAAAGTAATCGGGTTGTTTGGTGTATATTAGTCTGTGAATTTGGGCTAACAGTGGGTGTAAAGACCGGAAACGAGTCCTTAATGTACTTGCGCAACGGAGATATCGTAAGAACTCTAGATTTCATCCTATTCATTCATATATATGCTGACTTCAAGTGTAGGCCAAAGGCGCCGGGATAAGGTTGCTTCCCTAGAGGCCAGAATAACTTCACAGAAAGGCAGCCAATCTCCTACTGAGTTGGACGTCGCACCACCTTTGGAGAATGCAGCCAACTCTTGGCCCTCGACTGTCAGCCCTGAAGATAGGCCAAGTATAGAAGAGCACATTTTCCCCTCTTTTGATGGTGATTCGATGGCGTTCGATGCCATAGATATCGACTTTAACCTATTTAGCAACTTTGGTAGGCCTGCATAGCTGACCGTACGACATCAATGCCGTTCAATTACTGACCATTCCTAAGATACCCGGAACTTACCTACGCCCCTCTCCGTATATGCAACGCCAGACAACTCGACTACGGCGGCACCATCAATATCCAACACTCTTCTCTCATCCAACACCTCCACAGATCCCGATCCCGAGCGCTTACCCTTCACCTTCCCACTAAGCCCAGACGTAAACATTGACGTGCCCATAATGGCTACCTTAAGAGCCTTCATGACAATTGCATCCCTCCTCAACATCGTCTCAGACATGTTCAATCCATTCGCACTCCACACATCACCACCTACGCCGCACCCATCCCTTCCACCTAATCTCCACCCGGTCCGCGCGCAAATCTTGATTCCGCACCACCCAGCACTCGACACGATACCATGGCCCTCAGTACGCGAGAAGCTGATTTGCATGCGTGAGTACCATATCCCCTCCCTATTTTCCCTCCTCCAACCTTGCTATTGGCTTGCCGATTGTTGCACAACACCTGACGTCAAAGACGACCAGTCCACCTGCCCTCTCCTCAGCGCCCACCAATAGCGCGCGGCACCCATGGCGAAGCCATCCAGCGCATCATAGAGGATATCGACGACTATTCCTCTGGGTGGCGCGTCCACGGCAACACCGCCGGCTGGTCCCCACACCATGAAATGGCCGAGGAGAGCTGGGAAATAGGCGATGCGTTCTATCGTAACTGGTGGTTTTGTTTGGATAGGAGGATAATCTCGATGACAAATGCGCGAAGGAGGGAAAGGGGGGAGGCGGGGCTGAGGTTGAATGGTGTAGGGAATTGATAGAATCGATACATCTGGTGTTTTGAAAAGGAACTTGGAATAACATGCTTTTACATGCGGCACTAGTGAATCTAGACTAAGGAAAGAGGGAGAGAAGTATCATGCAATGTTCGGTGACGTGCTTGCTTTAATGTTGGCAAATTGGAGGGCATGTGATGGTGAAACGCTGACGATACCAGCCACGACGATAATGACCATGAAAGGCTTCTTCAGTTGATCAGTAGCAGGCCTTCATGATGAGCGAACACATTCAGACGATGAGCCGCGTAGGTAGACCAAGTTTGTAGTTGCGCAAGGTAGAATGACCGGCTAAAAGCAGAATTCGACTGAACTGAGTATTTACACAAACAACAATTTACGCTAACTAGTTATCTACTGGTTTTAATAGCTTATTAATGCTCAAATCACTAGTAGTCACTGCTGATGTAGTCTCGCTGTTGCTGATGGTGAATTTACACAGGCAGCCTAGATAAGCCTTTATAGCCAGATATTTTCTTACCATACTACTACGATTAACAATTGCACATGAATGTGCCGCTTGCAGATAACTAGAACTAGGAAACGGTTAGTTAAATGCTCCAGTAAATCATCGAAATAAGGATGAGGTATTTGAATTTCCACTTGGCTACTTCTCGTGCACATCGTAATACAGGACGGGAAATGAATGCATGGTTGTCCCAGCTCTAGCATCTGACTCTACGCTAAAGTACACAAAGTTATCTCTTTATAGCCATATACATATTCTCGATGATAACACCCAAAGATTGACGGAACTGTAACCTGTTTACCTCAGCACCCAGACTTCACTTGGTTCACATCAAGACAACGCCGCCTTCTTTACACCAAACCTCTTGGACAAAGTGACCCATGCGCCGACGTAGGCCAGAGTCCTGAATGCAGTCGACTTGGCATCATCACCGAAGCCGTCACGCAGCGCATCAGCAACAACAGCATAGTCAACAAAGCCCAGCTGTTCGACCGCCTCGCGTGTCAGAAGCTTTTCAAACATATGATACAGCGGTCCGTCGCGAGGCCATTTGGTGGGAGCAAGGAAGGGATGCTTCTTGCGGCGGTACAGCTCATCCGTGATGTAGGGCCTTACTGCCTCTCGCAGAATCCACTTTGCTGTCAGTGACTGCAGCGCCTTGCCTGAAGCCCTCCAGACGGGCCCGTGGTCCGCACCATCGACGTCATCGCTGGACGGTGGTGTGTATGCAAGTTTCACGCTAGGAGGCAGCGAGTTGACATACTCAGCCAGGTGGTGGTCGAGGAACGGAGTACGGGCTTCGATGCTGTGCGCCATCTCGGTGCGGTCGCCCAGGCATGACAGCAGCACGTTGGCCAAAGAGTTCTTGTTCCACATGTACTGTGCAGTGTGCAGCGGGTGCCAGCGGTTGCGCATCTTCTCTTGGACGTCGGGCGTGTGCGAGCCGTGGACGACGGTGCGGCAGTCGAGGCCAGCGTTCTGCTTGCGCACCCACGGCGCGAAGAGCTGCAGCGTTGGGTGCCATGCTAGCAGCGAGTCGGCGAAGCTGCTGCCTTCGGCGGCGTACGTGTTTGCGCCAATGGATCGCCAGATTTGACGCATTTCATTGTCGGCTGCGCGCTGCATGCTCTCGCGGAGCTCGTGGTCGACCGCAAGAGGAGAGTCTGGCAAGGCCAGGTCGGCTTCACGTAGGAACTCGGCGGGGAAATAGGGATACCCAGCGAAATGCTCGTCAGCGCCTTCGCCTGTGAGCACAACCTTGACACCATTGTCGCGGGGGAGTTCGGAGAGGGTAAACTTGGCCACGGTATTGAGATCGAAATGATGGTGTTCGCAGTGGAAGGCTGTATCGGCAAAGTCACGTGCGAGAGACTGTTCAGTAACATCTTTCTTGAGCACCTCGACTCCGAGCCAGTTTGCAGTGCGCTCGGCGATGCTCGATTCATCGTAACCAGATTCCTCAGGAAAGCGAACACTGAAGCATGCGACTCGAGTCGCCTTTTGACTTCCAATCTTAATGTGCTCCTCGCGAGCCAGCTGCGTCACGATGCCTGCTACAGCCGAGGAATCAATGCCACCAGATAGGTAGACACCTATGGGGACGTCGGCTCTCATCCTCAGACGGATGGCTTCGACGAGACGCTCGCGTACGCCAAGAACCATTTCGTCGATGGTCCTCGTCTCGACTTTGGTCTAGCCCGTTGTTAGCAGCAGCCATAGCGTGGCTCATGTAAACGATTGAAAACTCACCTTGTCCTCATACTCGGCATCCCAATACTTGTGCATCTCAATGCCCCTCTCATCCGTAACCTCGATCCAATGCCCGGGCAACAGCTTGTTCACGCCCTTGAACAAGGTCCGCTGATCCATCATCCACCCGCTATCCACAATGGCCTGGACGTCCCACTCTGGCTCCCAGCTCAATGGCAAAAAGGCCTTTGCCTCGGCTGCCAACAACAAGCGATCCTTGACGACGGTCCACACCATGGGCTTGATGCCAAAGCGGTCTCTGGCAGCGATGACGCGACGGCGGCCCTCGCGCCCATCAAACAGCACAAAGGCGAATTCGCCGCGTAGATGGTCAAACAAACCAGGTGCGCCGTAGATCTTGTAGAGGGCAAGCACGAGTTCGCTGTCGCTCTCGCCGCCAAACACGTAGCCATGTTTGTCGGCGCACTCACGCCTCAGCCGATCATGGTCGTAGATCTCGCCATTGACAATGGCATGCAGCTCTCCCGCAGTCGCTGTGCAGGGGCTGGCGACCCGAAGGCGACAGGTCGTTGATGGATAGGCGGCAGTGGCCCAGGGCTATGCGGCCATCTGGGCTGAGCCATTTTCCGGATTCGTCGGGCCCCCGGTGGTTGATGGCGTCAATCGAGGCTTGGAGTTGCGAGGCCAGGACGGAGTTGTCGGGTGCGGCGCGCGCGAAAGCGTAGCCGGCGGCATAGCCGAGGCGTAGGCTTTGGCGTCAGCATCTTCATTGTGGCTAGTGGTGCCGTTGAGAGGATGTGTGTGGCCATTGGTGGCATGGGCAGTGTTGGGTGCATGGCCGTTGGCATGGCCGTCGGATACACGAGTGTGCTGGGCCAAGGAAATGCTAGCCGTGATGCCGCACATGATGGTCCAGTCTCTTTCTGTTCTTCTTCTTCTTTCCTCAGGCTCCAACTCAAGAACAGTCTTATGGATCCATGGTATGCGAGCGCCTGGTCGACTGTTTATCAAGCAACGGCGACGGAGCCTACCTAGACTACAGCCATGGGCATGTATGCTTTGTGCAACCAGCACCTTGGTCTCTGCGCCGTTGCCAAAACGAATCCATTCCGAGTTGCATTCAACTGGCGCCGCTGGCCAAGCACAGCCTCTTCCGCTGTCTTGGCGCCGACCGCTTGCTCCGCCGCGGCGGGGCGGCGGCAACGACCAAATCGGGAAGTCCTGCTTGCCGTTCTGGGAAGACGCTGCCGCCAAGTGGCCCAGCGCTGCCAAGTACCCTGGCGCTAGATTCGACTATATGCAAAGTATATTCTGCGGCCCCCGCCATCGCGGAGGTTCCGGACATGTCCAGTATCCGTGCTGGGGATACTTGTGTGTTGGGGATGGGGGCGTTGGTGGATGGACGGTGGAATGCCAAGTGCATATGACAGGGGATAGCGCGGGGCACCCTTGTACAGCGCTCTATGCCCAAAACGGCCTAGTGTGCCACTACGATGCCACCCCGCAACTGACGACACTTGCATCACACAGAACTTCGCACAATGGCGTCAATCTTGAGCACATGTATGATGCCAATTGGATACGGCCTGCTATGCAATAACCCAGAAATCTATCTACACACATCTACTCCGGCTTGCCGGAAACACCAGACGGCTGTGGCCACCACGTCCTCCTCCTCGGGCTCACGTACAGATTCAATGGCCGGGTGACGAGAAACTCGGGATCGTACACGACAGCCTCGGGCGACGCATCCTCGAAATGGTAGTGATACACAAGTTCCAGAAGCACCATCTTGACCTCAGCAAGCGCGAGGTTGAAGCCGACGCAGCCTCGCCCGCCCGCGGCAAACGGCGTGTAGAGACCCTTTTTCCTGGCGTTGGCTGCCACGCTCGCGTCCGCCCAGCGGTCGGGCTCGAAGCGCGCGGGATTCTCCCAGTGCGCCGGGTTCTTGTGCAAGCTAGGGAAGCAGGTAATGACGACGCCGCCCTTGGGGATGAGATAGCCGCCGGGGAGCACCACGTCCTGCTTTGCATTGCGTGCCGTCTGGAAACTGGGGCTGTGCATGCGCTGTGTCTCTTTGACAAAACAATCGAGGAATTTCATCGCGTGCACCTCGTCGTATGTCCATGCTCGCTTTCCATCGGCACCGTGATCGATCATCTCTTGGAGCAGCCGCTCCTGGTTCCCGGGGTACGTGACGAGCGAGTAGAGTGCCCATGACAACAGGGACGCGCTCGTCGTGAAGCCCGCGCCCAGCAGCACCACCACATTGCCCAGGAGCACGTCGCGTGGAAGACCCTCGCCGCGCTCATCGCGCGCCCTACACAGGAAGTCAGCTACACATGCCGCGCGCAGTGACGCCGCGGGGTCTGCCACAGGCAGCGGTTCGCCGCCCGGCGTCACGCTGGCGTCCATCGCGCGCTCTACCGTTGCAAACAGCTCGTTACGCACCGCGCGCAGGCGGGCGGGCTCTCCAAAAGGCAACTTCCCCCACCACCGCGGCCGCAGCGACATCTTCTTCATGAGCGAAAGGTACTGGCCAAAGAGGCGGATGGCGAGCGTCGGCGGCGTGTCCACGGCAGCGAAGTGCTGCACATCTTGTCCGACAATGACGCGCCAGATGACTTGGCCCGCGAGCTTGAACATGTAGTGGTAGACGTTGAAGGCGAGGCCGCCGTGGGCCAGCTCATCCAGCACCGGGAAAATCGAACGCGCCGCAACTTGAATCTGGGGGGCATGGTGTGACACTGCACGGGGCGACAGCGCCGGCGGAATGAATTTGTGGCTAATGCCAAAAGCAGGCGAGTCGCTGTCACACGTAAAGAGGGCACTCTGCTCCTGCATGTAGTACAGTGGGTGCGTGGGATCCGACGTCGTCTTCGTGAAGAAGGCGCCCTCGCGCAGCACGTGCCGCGAGATTTCTGGGTCGTTGGTATGGTATACGACAGTGCCCATGTTGACGGTTTTGATCATGGAGCCGTAGCGGGTGAATAGGCGGTCGTAGTTGCCCAGTGCGTCTGGATAGATCTCATAGTGGTTTCCGACTATGGGGAGGGGACGCGGGCCTGGGGGCTCAGCGATGGAGGCGTCACGAGTGACGCGGACTTCGACGGGCACGGGCGAGGATTGGATGGCTTCTACAGACGATAGGTGGCCATCCTGACTGCTGAAGAATTGCAGGGCTGAGTCATGGTTAGTTCATGTCCATGTGGTAATAAGCTGGGGCCAGTTCCACTCACGTTTGGCGCCTGCAAAAGGGAACCGAGTCGCGAGCGTCGCCTTCAACTGTTCCAGAGTCTTGATGGTAGAGAGATCGACTTGCTGGGCCCGCTGTGTCCCGTCGCAGCCAATGAAGAAAGTCTGATACATGATGTATGTAGCCGAGCTTGTTGGAGAGCACAAGAGTCTGAGAGGTGGGAAGCACTTGCAACTTCGAGATCAAGTCATCTTGTAATATTCGTTTCATCCCGAGCCACATTTGAATAGTCGCGAGCCCCAAGAACACGTGCTCTGCAAACTAGATGTTTTGCTGCAAGGATTGGGACTAATAGGTTGGGTAGACTACTTCCCCAGAGCGGCACGGAGCGCGACCAATTTAGGAATTCCGACTCCCTCCTCCTAATTGGGAAAACAAGGCCCCTCTAGTCTGAAATCGTCAGGCTTTAGTGACGTTTGGGGTGGTCATGTATTGATGTTCATGTTTTAATAAGATAGATTAGTGCATGCATGTCCCAGTTTCTCTGGTCAACCGTCAGAACACAGAGACTCCCACACAGCAATGGAGAAGCCAACCATCAGTCTCGCCCAACTCTCGACGCACAACACGCAGCAAGACTTATGGATCGCTGTCTTTGGAAAAGGTACGTCGCTTTCAGCATCCTATACTCCTGTTGTGCGCGTTTTGCTGACCATGACTGTAGTTTACGACCTCACTGTCTTTGCAAAAGACCATCCAGGCGGCATCGATGTCCTCAAGGAGTGCGCGGGCACGGATGGCACTGAAATATACGAGTACGCTGGACACAGTGAAAGCGCATTGGGTGCCCTGGACCGCTTTCAAGTGGGTGTGCTTGAGGGACATGTCCTTGAAACCGATGCATCTACCACGACTGCTTCGTCGGCGTCGAACAAGGACGGCGCATTGACGAAAATGCACCAGGCATCGAGTCGAGTGCCATTAGGGGGCTTTGTGTTTCTCATAGTCTTGCTTCTGGCGGCAGGGCTCTTTTGGAAAGTCACTGGAAAGAGCGAGAGTGCGCCGTCGTCGGATCAGTCGACATTACACCCCGTCAACGCGTTCCTTGTTGGGCTTGCGGTTATGTCTTTGGTCGGTTTTGCGGGGCTAACAGTTGCTTATTCCAAGTTCAGGGAGACCCTGAGGCAAGAGAAGGAAGTTTTCGAGTATCCAGCCGTTATTTCTGCCAGGCGGTAACCGTGGCCAGCAGAACCATGGTCGGTGGCGGATGTCTTGTCTGTGATGGCATTTCAAGACCTTACCATATTGGGTATCCTAGTGCCTTGGCTCCGACCCTGTACACAGCTCATCTTCGGACGTAGTTGAAAAAAAAAACCCTGTATAATACTTTGTTTTGCTCTACTTGTCTTTCTAGTGGGCTTCCTGCCCGTCATATTGTCATGATGTAAACAACTTCACTGACGGCGAAAAAGGCATGTTAGGACCGTCTCCTTGGAAGAAGAAGAAGAAGAAGAAGAAGAAGAAGAAGCTAAGCCATGCCCTTTCCGAATCAGATACTAGGTATCATTATGTGGTCTATTTGTACAGTCTTTTTATATATACGTTTAGAATGATTTACTAGCCGCCGTTTGGTTGCTGGCCTCCAATAAAATGCTTTCTGCGGACCTAAGCCTCCTCTCTGCATCTGTCAACAATACCAGACATACGCTGCGACTGCCCGCCCGTGCCTTGAGCCGCTCGAGCAACCGCGCAAAGTCGTTTAATTGGACCATGACGAGACAGCGGAGCACTGACAGGCGCTCCTCGCCGCTCTCAATGCGGTATGTCGAGAACCACATATCGCCATCGGTCGCGGAGCTCTCGCCCGACGATGCCTCCCAGGTTAGTTCGCCATCGCTGAAATCCATTTCAGTGACCGAATCTCGGGGTCTGGAAAGTGAAGGTCGGCGGCTGGCGTTGCGCTGGCGTTTGCTTGCATAGCACATGGCCATGCGTTCGCAGATGGTGCTCATGTATTGCCCAGCCATGACTAATAGCATGTTGCTGCCCGATGCCGATGGACTGCACCGCTCACAATCGAGAACTGTGGTGCAGTGCGACAGGGCTCCGCGGAAGTGGCGCAGCAGCACATCCATGGCTGCGTGATTGGTATTGGCGCTCTCAGCGCACAACTCTTCGAAAAGTGTGGCTTTGAATCTCCTGCAGAGACATGTGTTGTCTTCGGCTAGAGTGCCTGGCCCGGGCTGTAGCAGCGACTGAATGAACGGATTTAGTTGTTGGAGGGCCAGATCATGTAGTTGCTGTTGAGCCTCAGAATCTTGTTGTTGCTGTGCTTCGAGTTCCAACTTCTCGAGTCCTGTTGAGCCCAATGGCAGATCCAATGGTGGCGCTAGTAGCGGTTCGAATCTGGTGGGACTGGGAATGTTGCTTTGGTTTGCTGTCAAATCAATGCTTCTAGTACTTGCTGCAGCATGCGTGGCTAGAAAGAATAAATGCTCAGTGGATTGCCTGTTTTCTTGTTTGATTCCATTACTTACTCAAGCCGCTTTGGCCTTCGCCAAATACGGAATTCCATACAATTTCGCCGGGCAATTCCATGCGATCGGGGGGACTTTCCAGCTGGGTGCAAAGCATGGGATCCAGAAAGTCCTCGGTGTCCATTTGCCAATCGTCCATTCGTTGCTTGATCTGGTCTTGTTGTGGTGTCGCTTCCATCGTGGCGGAGAGACTGGCCAAGTTTGGATTTTCGTCCGGCTGTTTGCTGTGAGTTGCCGAAGTGCTGCTAGTACTTGCACTTGATTTCCGCTTCCTGCGACCATTGCGGTCGCGGTACTTGCATTCGACAGACATTGCGATGCATCTGTCGCAGCCGGAGCGTTGTCCGCTACATCGGATCTACCGGCAGCGTGGTTAGCCAAGATCTAACTCAAGGTTGGGAAAGTGGTATGCACGGGGTGCAAAACTCACCTTGCGAGCTCGGCACAGTTCGCAAGAAGCATGCGGCTCAGCTCGTCGGTTTCTACTGAGTGCCGATGCAGGATCTTTGTTCTCTACAAACGTCAAAGGTTCGTGCTGGACATCACAGACGAGAGTTCCAAACATGGCTGTTTGTTCCTGATTGTTCAATTTGTTTATGGCGGCTAGCGAGCACTGGAAGTAGGATGCGAGAGCATATATACATCTTCACGTGCAGTCGTGTAAGAGAAATCGGGCCAGTTATTTTGTTTCACATACTGATATGCTCAAAAGCATCTAATCCGACGGAGCCTCACAGTTTCCCCGAGTCGGACTAGGGTTAGCTTGACACAGCTAGACGACTATCAACATTCTTTCTCTTGTTCGTGTAATGCGGCTGAAACCGAAAATTCAGGGTCAAGAAAGCCTATACCGTATGACCTGATTGAGCCTAGCTTTTACCCTTGTTGCCAAGTCGGATCAGGTACTTTTGAGCTGGTTAGTACAGCCTTGGGTGCTAGCATTAGCCACCAGGCTTAGCCTCTCGCCACAGACGATCCCTGCGCAAAGTAATCTATCTCACACAGCCACTTGTGGTCATGTACTATTACGTTCAGGAAACTTCTAGTACGTGGCTGCATAGACACTCGCCACATGTATCCTGCGTAGCTGCAGACTTGTTGAGCCGCCTACGTCCCCATATCCCAGCTGCATACCTGCCTTAGGGCCTGGTTTCTAGAGCTCCAGTTCTGGTTTCAGTTGCCGCAGATAGTTAGTAAATGAAACTGAAGCTGTAACTGGTAAGTAAACCCATATTCTAGGTTTAGTTATATAGAACTTAAGAGTAGTTTATAAGCGATGATGAAGCAGGTTTAAATCTTATTCAGTATAAGATTCATTTTATGTTTATCTAATACAGGTGCTAAAGGCTTTGGCTCGAAACTAGAGCCTCTAGTTATAGTTTAAAACTTGTTTTATCAACGCTGGTTGGTAGATACATAAGCTAGCTAAAGGCTAGATACGGATGCTAATGCTGACGCAACCACTGAAGTGGAGGTGGCAAATATGATCTATTACGCGATCAAACCAGACTTAGAACTGAATGCTAGACGAACACGCTTCCAGCTTCGTTTTCAAGTTCAGGATAGTCAACCTGGCCACTGAAAGTGACCAAAAATGCCACTACCGGCACTAGAACTGAAACTGAAGTCCGCTGCTAAGCATGCCTTTAGTCTACCTGTACCTTGGCCGGGATTCCGAGGCGGGCCGTTCTCTTTTTGGCAGTCTCGGCTCCCAATTGATGCCTGCTCAAGGTCGTGCTCGGCGCGCAAAGCATAATAAAATGCACCCACCCACTTCAATCAATCTTGCCTCCAGCTTCGACCTCATTCGTCTTATCTTTCCATCATTCCACGGCTGCATAAATCAATAACACAACCCAACCTGGACAACCATGGCTCACCTTCAGCATTACTGTTACCCCGGTTTCGGCGAGGCCAAGCGCGAAGAACTTTGGTACAGCCAGGCTGTCCGCGTCGGCGACTACATCGAAATTGCCGGTCAAGGTAAGTTTGCATCTGCAAACATTGCCACCCCTAAGTATCAAGTCTGACCATTGTGGAGGTGGATGGGACCCCGAGACCAGCAAGATCCCAACAGACCTCGACGAAGAAATCGACCAGGCCTTTTCTAATGTTGAGCACTGCCTCAAGCACGCTGGTGGCAAGGGCTGGTCTCAAGTCTACAAAATTCGCCTTTATCTTACCGAGATAAATGAACAGGCCGTCGTCGCCTGCGTCCGAAACCTCAAGAAGTGGCTGCCTAACCACCGCCCCATTCTCACCTGCATCGGCGTCAATGCGCTTGGTCTTCCGGGAATGCATGTAGAGATTGAGTGTAAAGCTCACGACGAAGAGGGTGCAAAGGCTGCCGCTGCCGCAAAGTCAAAGGCATGAACAAGAAATACTATTGCTGGGCCTATTCGTGAAATGTTTTCGATCCAGTACAAGACCTAGATTCAATAGAATATCACAAGAGATTGAGTCTCGTGATTTTGAATTTGGTACATCTCCTCAAATACATAGCATACCAAACCCCGCACAGTCGGAGGCAGGTCTAGTATGAAACACTCAGCAGATCGGCTCCTTTCCCTCCACTTCGGCAAAAATTAAATGACCTGCCAGATAGTTAGTTATACGAACTGCCAGTGCAGCCCCTGGTCTAGCGGGCTTAGCCGAAACATTGGCGGTAATATTTATATCTTACCATTGCATGGCAATGTGCCACTCACACCTAGGTCTAATAGACAGCTGCCATATGAAAATGCAGTATAAAATTATTGATATTGAAGTCGCGATAACTATTCTAAGTTGTAATATTTAAGTCAATGTATCAATATCGCAATCTCTAAAGTCGCAATATTAAACACAATGTATCCAATTTGAAATGGCAACAGTAGAGTAGTGATATATAAAGTCGATGCGTTGATATCGCGACATTTGATATCACGATATCCAATCTGTAAATAGCACAATATATGAGTTACAAAACCAGCGCTAATATACAGAAATACATGGCTAACTATATATAGACTAGACGACAGAACGCCAAGATGCCGATGTAGACCCCTACCAGTAGTAGATCAGACAACTAACTACTAGTGGTTTATCTAGCTTTGATCCCCCACTTCCCTTGAAACTCTATAATGGTACTACGAAGTAGCGTCAAACGCTTGGAAAGGGTCTCGTCTGCCCAAAAAATAATTTTTTTGCCATACAGGAAAGTATTGAGCCTTGCCGCGGCGGCGCCGATACGCTATCTCGAGCCAGACATTATACCGTAACATACCCTTCTAGGCTTTTCTGTTGTCCTGAATCTCCATGCTGTTTTTGAACTTCAGACGAAGTGAGTCTTCTCTAATAAGCAATGCTCCAGCCCACACAAGCCCGGGGCTAAGAACATGACTCACTAAATAAGCAGCAAGTATCAACCCCATTCTACCAAACACGCCGTAGCTCACTTCATACACATTTTGCACAATCTCGGCAACGTATACGGCACCTGCGATCACCACAATAATGTAGTCCCACTGCAGAAAGAAAGCGGATTCTGCAATAAAGACTGAAGCTGCCGTATCTGGCTGCCACAGACTATTGAGCTTCGGCATGAATGCATCCACCAGGGCGACTGAGGGGGTTTCCAAAAAGGTGAGCTGATACATGACGGAAACATGCATGATGCCTGAGAAGAGCCCGAATGCAGCGTATGTAGCCTTGATCCACCTCAAGTCCGCGTCTTGTTGATGCTGGGACCCCATCTTACTGTTAGACGACAGGTACGTCGAGATCGCCGTGAGGATGCAGTAGCACCACAGTGGAGCCAGCTGCCAGACAGCTATCCACGCCTGGTGTTGAGCCGTCGTCGTCCCGTCTGGTGGGTAATATACCATCCTATACAAGTGCAGGATAGTGAGTGCAGAAGCTGGTAGCAGTGCTTTGGCATGCAGATGCGGTATCTCTGGATCGGAAACCTTTTCCGGGAAGAAATGGCTCTCGAGCTCAATCATAAGGTAAAGTGGGACGAATATAGCGGCGCCAATATACTGCCACGCGAACACGTTGACAGGTGCCCTGACATAGAATCAGCCTTCTTTATGCTCGCATCTTATCATGTACATTGTGTGTCAAAATCTTAACTTACCACCGCAGCATGATATTCCGGTTGCCCTTCCTGAGGCTCTCCACCAGAGCAAATACACCGAGCGACTGCAGGGATGCACTTAGCGTCGTAGATAAAAGGCAGACCGCCTTGCTCTCCTGCAACACTGGAACCCAGAAGCTGACCGACCACGACAGAGGACCATCGAGAAATGGTAAGCCCAAGTACACATGGTGCAGCGTTTTCCCATTGCTAAACTGCCCTTTTGCGGCGTGCTCTTTCATCGCAGCTAGTCCTCCGTCCACCTGGAAGAAGACTTGAAGCAGGCCGGCGGCAAGTACAGATAGCGCAATCAACTCGATTCGTGTACGAGTGACAATCATCTTGTCGTTTCAGAAGAGAAAAAAGAAAAGAAAATTGAACAATGAACGATGCCAAATGGATCTCGTAATAGCTGGCAGATATTCTCTCTTAAGACAGCCATATTTACCCGCTAACCCATAGAGAATGAGCCGATTATAGCTTTGAGCCTGCCGAAGCCAATTCTGTAAAGCAACTACCACCCAACAAACCACAAGACTCCACTACTCCCAAAATATTTTTTCTTTAGGCAAATACCCAATGCGGTATTGCCGTTCTGTTGCGAAGATGGCGTGGTGTTGATAACGGGCCGCGGAGAATCCCGATTTTAGAACGGGCCGCGATCCCCGCCATTGATGTAAAAGCTGACCCCCGTGGGAACTACCGCTTACTCCATATGGTTGTTGCGTGGCTGACTTGTAGTTGCGTACATATATGAATGCTATTTAGCACCCATCCATGGATTATACTCGACGATTTCTCATGCTCATGCTAAGTTTTTGATTCATCCAGAACTCGACGCTTTGAAAGAAAATTTCCCCATCGCATAATCTTTCCCAATTGTTGAGGCGGTTGAAGTCGCTCTCTGTTTTATTCTCTCCTACTGTTTTCTGTTCTTAATTCTTGCATCGCCACCGGAATTCACCTAGACAAGTACAAAGTGAGCCGCAATGAGTGAGGCTGCTCAACGGTATCTTGTACGTGACCCTGGGCCAGATGACGACAGCGGTCTCGACCACGATGCCATCTCGACTAAATCAAAGGACGTCAGTACGTGCCAGGACTCGTCTATCCATCGGAGTGAGAAAGCCGATGAAACCGACGATGCGGCTGTTGGCAAGCAAAGCGCAGCACCAAGAAACTACTTGTGGTGGCAGTGGGCCAGTATCCTCGCAGCAATCTACAGCAGCCAGTTCTTGTATGGCTTGGACGTCACCATTGTGGCGGATATTCAGGGCGCTGTGACTGATGATTTCGGCGACGTAGGACTCCTGGGGTGGTTAGGAATTGGGTTCCCTTTGGGAAGTGTGGCTACGATTCTTCCCCTGTAAGTTGAGTTACACTTCTGGGAGATGACATACAATGGTCTTCTCACATGACATTTGCAGTGGCAAGGCGTATAGCACGTTTGATATCAAGTGGTTGTACATTGGGAGCATGATCATGTTCACCGCGGGCAGTGCCTTGTGCGGCGGTGCTCCCGATATGAAGTCTCTCATCATCGGGCGTGTCTGGGCCGGTGCTGGAGGAGCGGAATGTTTCTTGGGTAGGTTGGCTGGAAATGAGCATAGATGCATACTGATGAGTTTTCGCAGTGTCCTAAATCTGATTACAGCTAATACCAGCATCCGAGAGCGCCCTGTATATGTCGCCGCCAGTGGTGTCGTCTGGGGTGCAGGTTGCATCTTAGGCCCTATCATTGGGGGCTCTTTTGCTGATAGTTCTGCTACATGGCGTTGGGTTCGTTACTCCCTGCTTGACCGAAACAGGTTGTTAACCACGTGTAGGCCTTCTACCTCAATCTGGTCCTTTTTGGACTGTTTAGTCCTGTACTATTTTTTGTCCTACGTCCATTCAGCTTCCAACCATATGTGTCTTTTGCGCTCAAGGTCTATACCATGGACTGGATTGGCATCACTCTCAATGCAGCACTGTGGACGGTGTTCGTGATGCTATTCACTTTCGCAGGCTCACAGTGGGCATGGGATGACTATCGAACTATCATCCTCTTTGTCATGCTTGGTGTCATTCTACTGGCATTTGCCGCAAGCCAGTATTTCACCATACTAACGACCAAGGAAAATCGCATTTTTCCTTGCGAGTTTCTGTGTAACAAGACGCTGGTTCTTCTCTACATCTGTCAAGCATGTGCTGCTACTACCTTGTTCATACCAATCTACTGTGGGTACTACGAAGTGGAGGTTAGCCACATAGGTATACTAACAAACAAACAGATATCCCAATCTTCTTCCAATTCGTCCATGGAGACAGTGGAGTCCAAGCAGCCGTCCGTCTCCTCCCTTTCATCTGCATTGGCGTGTGCGCAAATATGTTCCAAGGCGCCATGATGCCCAAATCTGGGTACGTAAATAGATCTTCATCCTTTTCATAGTGATCCGGCGCACTAACTAGAGATACCTATGTAGCCGCTACATGCCCTGGTTCTTTGCTGCAAGTATGTTTTCCATCATCGCGGGCGTTCTCTTCTATGCCACTGTCGACGTTGACACCCCGGCCTCACGGATCTACGGATACTCGGTCCTCCTTGCCTTGGGTGCAGGCCTCTCCCAGATGGCTTCGTACTCAGTAGCGCCCACCGAAGTGGCACTACACCGTGTTCCCGATGCTGTGGGGTTCATGAACATGGCGCAGATCGGCTCGAGCGTCATCGCGCTGACGATCGGCTCTTCTATCTTCCAAACCGTCGGCTTCCGCCACGTTGCCGCTGCCTTATCTGGTCTTGGTTTCTTGGATGCCGAGATCAAGGAGGCATTATCCGGGCGCCGATCAGCTGTTTTTATGCAGGTTTCGGATGAGGTGAGGCAAAAGCTTATTAAGGCGATTGTACTGACGGTGAATGAGGAGTATATTTTGGTTATCACGGCTGGAACTGTGGGTTTGGTTGTGGCGTCGATGATGAACAGGGGAAAGCTGCGCATGGAGATGGCAGCTGGTGGCTGAGGATTAGATGGTGGTTGGATATTGGGAAATATTCGGGAGGCTGATCGCAATCTCGCTGGTTGTGGTATTATAGCACAGGGAAGAGAGTTTAGACGCACGGGCCGACTACTTATTCTTATAGCTATGACACCCACATCTTCAGCTACAAGAATTCTATAAGAAAAAGAGATCTAGACGCTCTATATGCCACCTCACGCGTCTCACTTACTTCAGCGCCTTGATGCTAGCTACTTTTCGATATTAAAGCGCGTGCACAATTGTCAGATGAGGAGTACAGTACGCAACTACATCAATCATATCACCAACCTAAAATTCTGCCAGCGTTCAAGGCAGTATCTGATCGATGGTTTACATCAGCAATATCTGCTTGGTTTTCCAAGGCGCAGGCCTTGTTCCTCTACAGCTAGGCATTGTCTATCGAGGCTTGACGTATGGTTGCATACGCCAACTACTCCTACTCTTGTAGAAGCTACGTGGCAGGTGGCTTCAGAGAATGTACTTAAATAAGGCTGATAAGAAGACTATGTATAAGGAGCATTAGTAAGGAAAGTTATTAGGTATTAGCTATCAGGCCATGATATATTATAGTAGATGGAGATAGACTAGCCATAACTCACGTATAAGTAAAATAGCTGCTCTAGATACTAATCAATCTACCCTACAAGTTTACGGATACTATACTGATACGCAAGGTTGATAGGGTGACTAACTCGCTTGCCTGACCGGCTTACTGATCTGTCACGTTGTAGTCAACACTTTTGACTCTTTTATGATGAAACTTCTCGTAATCGCATAGACTACTACACTCGACTGAGACTACACAAGTATTGCTAAGTTTTAGATATAGTAGTGGTATGTAAAATAAATAATCGTCTAAGTTAGTCTATTTACAGTCTGTACTTCTATCTGAGGTATATAGATCCTGTATAATATGATTTAGTTAATATTCTAGGGTATAATGGCATGTCTATAGATTAAATATTCAGACCTAACCTTATAGTTCGTTTTGTAAAGGAAAGTGAGTCATTAAAGTTAGGATTAAAAACTTAGTATAACTCTCTCTTCTAAAATATTAATCTCGTTGGTAATTACACATAGTCATAATGCGACGTTTGGCAATGAGGATGTATCTTTTCTAACGGTATTTCTCTACCCTTACTTCTATAAAGTGGCGTCTTATTATACTCGTATTTTTATCCAATAGCCTGCTCTAGGCCTAATAAGTTTGATAGATACTACGATAAAAATATTACACGTGATCTAGAGAAAGAGGCACTCCGCAACCTTATCATGACAAGTCCTAAGTATATGAGCTTTAGTTCAAGCAAATGCTCTTGCTAGAGGCGCTTCATAATAGTAACTGAAGTTCAGATTAGGCTCTATCATATCTTGCTCGAATATGACTTCAAGCTCGCAGAAGGGCTCGCACCCAGTGTTATGAGAATGGTCTAGGTTTTGGTTTTCGACCCGACGGCACAATTGATGGTCGTGTGGCGTGAGAGAAGAGACGAAAGTATCACATTTGCTTGAGTAAGGGGTGCTTGCATTCATAACGAGGACGAACGGCTGGGTAGTTATTAGAGTCTAATGCTTTACCTAACCCTTCTTATGAGTAGTAGCCTATTGGATGATACTTGTGGATATATATATTGTGGCACGATACGTAATCGAGCTTAAGTAGATCAAGGGGCGATTCGCAATCGGATTGTCAAAAGTAATCCCTATCATTGAATTGAGTGAAGAAAGCGTCTATCCACTCCGGAAAAAAATCTAAATGTACACCAATAGTCTAGTAACATGCTAATACACCACAATATACATATAATCGATATACAGTATGAACAAAAAAAGTCAAACACGGTCTAGATAACAAGAATATAAAACCACAATAGGAAGGAACTAAAACTCGGTCATGTTTACCACAATACGAAATAGTTTTTGGGTACTGGACTGAAATGAGAAGTGTGCTGGTACATCTAGGCAGTGCCGTCTTTCTTGACAAGCGCACTCTTTGTAGCAATCTTGACAGCTAGGTCAGCCAACGGAGTGGCACTTAGAAGCTCAAAGACAGAGATGTCGCTCTGCAGCTCCCTCAGTGAACGGTTGCGAATCTCGACTGCCTTCAGGGAATCAACTGAAGAAATGTTAGCACGTGTATGAAAGAAGTAGAGATGAATGATAAACTTACCTCCAAAGTCAAACAAAGGCCTCTGTGCATCCACTTCCTCCACTGCAACACCAATAGCAGCCGCGACTTGCGCCTTGAGATCCGCTTCGACGGCAGCCGTCGCCTCATCGAGCGAGGCTGCGTTTGTGAGTTGCTCTGCGAGACTCTGTGTTTCGCCGCCTGCAGCGCCATCTGCTGCATTCTGATCGACCTTGGCGACTCGAAGCTCGAACTTCTTGTCGTGCTGGAAGCCAAGGGTACCAGGGCGCCTGACAAGCTCGTCACCGAGACCAAGCACCAGCTGCGCGGGAGCGGGCTCCAAAGCCTGGGCACGCCTCATAAGAGCGGCAAGCACAACGCGGAGCTCTTCGAGGCTAGTGCGAAGTCCCTTCCATCCGTGGCTGTAGCGGTGCAGGTAGTTGTCGAGGTCACCGAATTCGCCGTCGGAGGTGAAGTGGGACGAGTCGGCAACGAGACCGACATCGATACTGGTAGCAGCAATGTTACGGTGGGTCAAGGCGTGCTGGGCCAGGGCGTCCTCGAAAGTGTTACCGGAGGCGTAATTGGCCTGGGCCGTGTTACCGATAACACCAGTGATGGAAGAGAGGAGGATAAAGAAAGGCTTGCTCTCATCGTTGGGACGGTTGGCCACCAATTGCTCCAATAGATTTCGCGAGCCACGCGTCTTGGGTGCAAAGGCACGTTCCCACTGGCCATGCGTCATATTGTCGAAGATGGCGTCCTCGAGCACCATGGCCGCTTGCAGCACACCACGAATCTTGCAATCGGACTGGCGGAGCTTTTCAAAGACGGCAGCCACACTGTTCGTGTCGCTGACATCACAACTGTATGCGTCGGCACGCGTTCCCAAGGCACGCAGGGATTCCAGGGCGGGGATGTGCTTGCTGCTTCCGCCGGAGCGCGAAAGGAAGACAAGATGACCGGCGCCGTGCAGAGCCATCATGCGAGCAATGTCCAGACCCAATGCTCCCAAACCTCCAGCCAACACGTATGTACCCTCTGAATCCAAAGCAAGCTTGGGTGGCGCAGGCGGCAGCGTGAGGATGGAGGCATTTGCGTCGGTGAGCGAGATGGTGACGGGCATGGCTGGGTCCTCATTGAGTGCGGCCATGGCCTGCGGGATATCAGAGACGTTGAAGGACAGGCTTGGTACGAGGGGCTTGAGGTTTCCAGATTGGGCGAGCACACTGAAAGTACGTCGGAACAGAGGAGCCACGATGTCTGACTTGGCAGAGTACAGGTGACCAATGTTGACGCCGGCAACGACGGCGTTGTTCTGGCGGGCAGGGAGCTTGACGCCGGTGCTGCTTTGTCCGAATCCAATGAAGTGACCAAAGTCGGCAAGAACGTGTACTGATGGCAGCACAGCTGGGCTTGGTCTGCTGCTGAGGATTACGTTGACACCCTGCTCGTTCGTGGCCTGTTTGATAGCAGTGACAAATGTCTGCAGAGCTGAATCGTAGATGCAACCAGAAGGCACTCCGTAACGTTCCATGAGCAGCTTCTTTTCGGCCTTGGTAGATACCAGGGCGAAGACATGGGCGCCGACGAACTGTGCTACCTGGACTGCGGCTTGGCCATGAGCGCTACCAGCAGAGTGCACAAGCACGGATTGACCTTTCTGGAGCTTAGCCATTTCGACCAGTGCATACTGGACGGCAACAGAGGCAGCAGCGAGGGTAGCCGCTTCCTCGGCACTGATGCCCTCTGGCACTTGAGCGACAAGACCCTCGTCTTGACGGACATGGGTCCTCAGCGCGCCCTGAGGACGTAGCACTGCAACTCGCTGTCCCATGGCAACCGAATTGACCTGTGCACCACAGCGCGTCACGATACCAATGGCCTCACGCCCCAAGGCAGATGCGTGCTGATCACCGCTGGACTCTCCTAGGCTGACAGCCTCAACCTTGACCTCGACCTCATGCGGATCAAGTGGCTCCTTGGCGGCCGAGTCTTGTACCCAAAGGAGATCGTTGCCATTGACCGTCTCATCAGGCATCATTGGAGTGTTGATGTTGCTGAGAAGAGTCTTGACAGGCTTCATCTGGCGAGCACCTGCCTCAGCCTCGCCGCGCTCCAGTTCTGCATCGAAAGCATCATCACCAATGGCTCGGGGAACGTGGATTATGCCCTTGTCATTGGCAGCATACTCCATCTCGGCGTCTGGGACCAGAGTGCGCTGCCATACATCGAGGAGCAATCGATGGGCCTTGACGAGACTGAGGGCTGGCGACATGTCAAGGTGTGGCAACGTGACGAGAGGGTACTCGTTGCGAAGTACGCGGAGCAAGCCTTGGGCTGGGGCAAAGGAAGCGCCAGAACCATCCTTAGTCCAGGCTCCGAGGACATCACCACGGGTCAACCAGAAGACATGGGAAGCGACAGAGGTGAGGTCCTTGAAGGAATCAAACTCTGCAGCGGTCCATGAGTAGACGACAGGCGTGGTGGCCTCGAGTAGGGAGATGACATGCTTGCCCGCCATTGCCGATGCATCCGAAAGGTTAACCTCGTGAGCAGTGATATCGAGATTGGCCAAAGACGCGGTCAAGGCAGATGCAAAGACGACAATCTCATTGGTCACCTTGGTGGGCAGTAGTAAATAGACGTCCCGAGGCAATGTAGTAGTGGCCATGGGAGCCATGGGCGCGATAGTAATGCCAGATGCCTGAGTCTGATCATTAAAGCCTGCCTTTTGCAAAGCCGATGCAATATCTGCTTGCTCCTCTTGATGGATGACGAGGTGGCCTTGTGGGGATAGGGCGTTGCGCAGCTTCTCAAACAGCTCCGACGAGGCAGACTGAATATCAAGAGCAACAACTGCATCAAATGTTGACGCGGTCCAAGGCATGTCCTCATCTTGGATAGCATCCCACTGTTGTGTGGTAGCATTGGCAAGGTGGTGCACACTATCCAGCAAGGCGGCAGAAGGAGCGGCAATGGACATTTTTCCGACTCCCGGCTGGAGCCCAATGCGTGCATAGATGTCATTGACGGCACGGGCAGCGCTGGGTGAAAGCTGGCGGTCGAAGAAGACCAGCACTTCGCCCACGGCCTTCTTGTGGGTGAGGCAATCCAACCATGCAGCAAGCAAGTCGGCGCTATCCTCGGCCGCAATGGCAAGCTCCTGAAGACCAGATCCGCTCTGGAGAAAGTCAATGTCTTCCTTCCACTTGAGCTGTGCACAGTTCTTGATGTGCTGCTGAGCCACGCTGGCTTGCGACGACGTCACCTGGCGCAGAGCAAAGTTCTTGATTGTCAACTTGGGACCCGACCATTCCTCGTCGGACACAATGAGGTCGCCAACGAGCTCGTGGCCATTGTCGCCCGAGCGAACGAGCTTGCCGTAGCCCTTGAAGATGGAGCCAGCACCGTGAGGCTGATGAGCAGCAACAAACATGTCATCGATGCTGTACGGGACAGCAGCCTCGGTGATAGGACGGCCGTGGTTCAGGGCGGCTAGCAGCATGTGGAAGATGGAGTCCATGGTGGCTGGGTGCATGACATGAGGGAACTCGAAGCCAGCCGGCATGCTCGAGGCCGTGTCGGGCAAGACAACGGCGGCAGTGGCAGCCCCGAGATGAGGGACGGCGTACAGCTCGACGGTGTTGCGGAACAGCGGGCCATACTCCATGCCAATGTGCTCGAGGTTGTCGTAGAATTCATCGCAGTCGACCTCTTCGCCCTGTTGCTGGAGCTGCTTGAAGACAGCCGTGTGGCGCAGCCAGTCGCGTTGGTCGGCAGACTCATCCTCGATCTCGCTGGCCGTCGGCGTCTCGAACTCGAGGGCAATGGTGCCGTGGCAGTGCTTTGTCCACGACGTGGCGCTCGTGGTCGAGTAGAGGGTGAAGTGGAACTGGCCCGGCAGCGCGGCGTCAGGCAAAAAGCTGAGGCGCGTCTCCACGGCCGCCTCGTCGCCCGCCGTCACGACCAGACCACGCTCGAAGCTCACGTCGCGGAAGCGGAACCCGCGCACAGCACCGTCGCCCGCCATCTGAAGCGCGCCCTCCATGGCCATGACCAGCATGCCCGCCGCCGGATACAAGACGGTGCCCGTGATCTTGTGGTCCTCGATCCACGGGTTCTCGCTGATGCGCAGGTGGTTGCGCCAGCGCGGTTCCGCCTTGTTCTGCATGTCTTCGGCGACACCCAGCAGATCTGTACGCGGCGCGGGAGGGTACCGGTTCGACCGCATCATGTACGACTCGTGCCAGTAGCTGCTGGCATGGTTCCATGGGTACGGCGGCAGGTCAGTCAGTCCCTGGGCGTTGCTCGCAGAGGCGTTGTTGACAGCCTCCAGGTCAACCGCGTGGCCCGCAGCCCAGAGCTGGCCTGCCGCGCCCAGCGATGTCTCGGTGGCATCCTTGTTCCTCAAGATAGGCGCCAGGTACGGCGCCTCCTTGGCTGCCTTGTTCGAGCTGGCCGCGATGATCTGCTGGACGGGGCCCTGGAGCGCAGAGTGGGGACCGATTTCCACAAAGCCACCCCAGCGCATCGCCGCCTTCTTGGATGCATCCGGGCGGTGCGCGAGGAGAGCGGATACGGCTGCCGAAAACTGCACAGACGACTCCATGTTAGCCACCCAGTAGTGCGCGTCGAGCTCGGCGGGCGACTCGACAAGCCGGCCCTTGAGCGACGAGAACATGAGCGTGGGGTTGCCGTCTCTCGCAGGAGGCGTCAGCTTGCCAATGCGCTCAAAGTAGCCTTGGGAAACCTCACGCATGTGAGGCGAGTGGTACGCCGTCTTGACCTTGAGCTTCCGTGCGAACTTGCCAGCGCCAGAGATGCTGCTCTCGAGCTGGTTGATGGCATCGACGTCACCCGAAAGCGTCACACTGGATGGACTGTTGACACAGGCCACGACAGCCGATCCTGGGGCGACCTCCTTCAGCCACTCTGCCGCCTCTTGTTCCGAGAGACCAGCTGCCATCATGGCACCCTCTTTGGTCACGGCAGCCGAGCTGAGACCGCGAACGTACGCAACCTTGATGGCATCTGCGTGCGTGATCAGACCCGCGGCATATGCAGCAGCAATCTCACCACTCGAGTGCCCAACGGTTGCCTTTGGAACAACACCCCAGTGGCGCATCAAGTCGACAACGGCTACCTGGAGTACGGTGCATAGTGTTTGGCTGTATTCTGGCAAGTTGATCTGCGATTCTTCCGTCTTCTGCAGCTCGTCCATGGCATTCCACTTGCACCCGAGCTTCTCGAGGCAGCGCTGAGACTCTTCCAGGCTTTGTCTGAACTTTTCGTTGCTGTAGAGCTGGCGTCCCATGCCGGGCCATTGCGCACCTTGACCAGTGAAGACGAAGACAAGACTGCTGTCCTGGCGCGAAGAGCGAGCCAGCTTGGGTAATCCCTTGGCAAGCTGCTCTTGCAGTTCTGTCACTGTCGAGGCTACAACATAACTGCGGAAGTCCAGCGCCGTGCGCCGAGAAGCAAGCGTATAAGACAGGTTGCGAACAAAGGTCGCGTCCTCCTTTGCATACTCTGACTCCTCTGCTAGCCAGTCTGCATACTTGGCGCTGATGCGCTTGATTCCAGCCTGGTCTTTAGAGCTGAAGACAAAGAGCTGCTTAGCGTCCTTGTCATGTGGAGGCGTTCCGGGGCCAAAGCTAACGGCAGAGTCGTCATCAGCAAATACAACAGTGTTGTGCTTGCCACAAGCCCCCTTTGAGCCAAGTAGTGGTGTGCGTCGTCGAGAATGACGTGAGCGTTGGCACCACCAAAACCAAAAGAGTTGACACTAATACGGCGTTGGCCCTGGGTTGGGAACTCCATAATCTGTTGTGGGAGCGCGAGGTTCCACTCGTCCATGGTGAGTCGGGGGTTAATACGCTCTACACCGTATGTGGGCACAAGCACGCCTTTCTCCAAACACAGCACTGCTTTGAACACACCGGCCAGACCGGAGCAACCTTCAGTGTGTCCAACAGTGGGCTTGATACTGCCCACATAAAGTGGTCCGAGGCCGGCGGTTCTGCGGCTGGCTCCAATAGTCGATCCGATGGAGCTCATTTCGATGGGGTCTCCGACTGGAGTTCCGGTTCCGTGTGCTTCAAAATACTGGGTGGATTCCAGCGTCAGACCCGCAGCCTCGTATGTCCTCTTGATCAAATCAGCCTGGGCGGCCGAACTGGGCTGCGTGACACTGGGAGTCTTGCCATCAGCGTTAACCCCGGTTCCGCGGATGACGGCACGGATCGTGTCGCCATCGCGGAGCGCATCGGATAGCCGCTTAACAACAAGACATCCGATGCCCTCACCCCTGCCGTAGCCGTTGGCTCTGTCATCAAACGAGTGAGAGATGCCTTCGGGACTCAACATGTGCATGGCTGAAAGCTGATGCATCGTGTTGGGGTTGAGAATCAGGTTGACACCCGCCACTAGTGACTGTTCTGTATCAGCATCATGACCCAATGAGTTATGGCAAGCGCACTCACCATGTTGGTTTCGCCAAGCTTCAGCGACTGGCATGCAAGATGCAGGGCGTACAAACTCGACGAGCAAGCAGTATCAAGAGTCAGACTAGGACCCTGGAGGCCAAAGAACCACGAAACACGGTTCGCAATCATGGCCTCACTGGTTGCTGCCGCCGCTGTGTGCCCGACATCGTAAATGTCATGCAGCGACATCATCTCGTAGTCGTTGGTCATGCACCCCACGTAGCAGCCAGTCTGAGAGTTCATCAAACTCTCGACGGGAACACCAGCATTCTCAATGCTCTCATACGCAACCTCAAGAAGTAGCCGCTTCATCGGATCCATGGCTGCGGCTTCTTTGGACGTAGTTGAGAAGAAGGGCGCATCAAATTGGCCAATGTCCTGCTGGAGGAAGTAGCCGTCCTTGACCGCAATCTGCAACAAATCTGGTTAACTTTGTGCTTGTTAGTTCAATGCTGAAACTATGACTTACTCCGCCTTTGCGATCAGGATCCGGATGGTGGTAGGCGTCAGCATCCCACCTGTCCTTAGGGATCTTTCCGTGTCCAGTCTTCACTCGACTGATCATGTCCCAGAGTGTTCCCATTGACGACACTTCGCCCGCCAGTCTGCACGCAGCACCGACGATGGCGATAGGCTCTTGCTTGTCCATGTTTGCCATTTTATTAACTCGGCAAAGATTCGAGCTGTTTGACGTATGTGGAGAGAAGGAGAGGTGGGCAGTATGTAGAGGCAGGAATGGTTTTTGGGGTAAGTGCCCTAAGACGTCTTGTTATATCGACAACGACTGTTGATGATGATGATTCTCTCTGTCGAAGAACATACTTGTATATAAAATACAGCTCAACAGTAGGATCCCTTTTCCTAGACCAGGTGCAATGTTACCAGCACAGCCTCCCGCTTCCCAATTCGGACAGTAAGCTTGGCGGCTGCCAAGAATCTGCCCAAGACTCACGGAAGAACGGAGTTCCATAATGGTCTTAGAAATTCCATTTTGGTAACGGAGCTGGTGTTTCGCTCGCACCCAAATGTGGATTGCGAGGTGGCGGTAGTTCCTCATGGTCGGGAGCAACCAAATCGGGAATGGCGCGCTCCGTTTTGGGCGCAGCATCAAGCGCGACGTTCCATCAACAAATACATATAAGTAGTACATGTTTTGTTCGCTAATTCAAATCTTCCGACATTTCATCTCCTCCACATTGCTTTTTCGCACATCAACATGAGGGTCCTTTGTCTCCACGGCGTTGGCAGTTCTGCCTCCATCCTTGAAACTCAACTGAGGCCTTTTCTCCAGGCTGTTGACTCTTCTCATGAGTTTATTTTTGTAGATGGGCCTTTTCATTCCCCAAGAGGACCAGGTAAGGGCATATTCCTCCCGAGTATATTACAGTTTTGCTAACAAATTGTCTCAGGCGTGAGCCCCGACATTGATGGCCCGTTCTTCTCCCACACCACTGGCTATTCTGCCACGGAGATGGCCGATGCATTCGTTCACCTCGAAGTCACCATTGAAGAGCTAGGCCCTTTCGACGGTGTCCTTGGCTTCAGCCAGGGCGGAGCTCTCCTCACCTCGTACATGCACAGGCAGCAGGAACTCCGGAACCCGCTCCCCTTCGGCTTCGCCATGATTCTGTCTTCTGTCCTTCCTTGCTCCGCAGATCAAACCTATCTTGAAGGCGTGTTCGATAAGCTCAGCGACCGACGCCTGCTTACCATGGGTCCTGCTGCCCTTGCCTCCACCCTCTCAGGTGAAGAACGTGTCTTCCTCAATCTTTTGACGCATACCATCATTCCTGCCAAGGAAAACTGCGCTTTGTTGCCAGATATCGATTTGAATACTTACACGGACGACCACGGTCACAATGCAGCAAGGATCATGCATTCACAGCTCCTGAAGGAACGCATCCACATCCCAACTGTACATGTGACAGGCAAGCGCGATTACGATTTTATGCACAACATGTCCGAGGCTGCTTTTGGTCTTTTTGACGAGAGGATGGCGAAGAAGCTGCAGCATTCGGGTGGCCACCATCCGCCTATGAAGCCGACAGAGGTTCAGGCGTTAGTCAGGGCAATGGACTGGGCTATCAGACAGTCGCAAAGGTATTATGCTGTGCATTTGTAATCTACTTCTTCATCTTGGCCGGCCAAAGATGAAGATTCTTCCTCGGCAATTCGTGGACGCTTTTGGCGAAACTTGAACTGTCAGCTTTTTGATACTTATTATATCAATGTAAACTAACTTCTGTTCAATGAATATGACGAGCGAAAAATCTGCGTTATAATGTATCCTCCACGTGCCCGCAATGATCATGGTAATTTGACTGCTCAGAGCTGGAAACTTCATTCAGTGTGCAGGTGAGCTACACTGCACAGCCCCCTTCTAGACAAACGAACCGCTCGCTACATTCATTTAGTAAACACTTCGCAGCACGAATTGTCCTTGGCCAAAGTCTGTCCCGCCCATCGTGTCAGCTCTCTACAGCTCTATCTCTAAGAAGCTATCAGAATATCCTACAGCATATGAATTTCTCGGCAAATTTAACGAGAATTCACAAATTTAAAACAACGTAAGGATAGGAAAGAGAAGCATCTCATAAAACATGATGCATTTTCTTTTTTGAGTAGATGGTGATGTTTTCGACATATTCGTGCTAATGGCATACTATCATTAGGGGATACCTGACAGTATTTAAACTGAGCGCTCTTAGGAATATAACTTTCAACAACATTACGTTCTAGAAAAGCCAGCAATATCAATGCTTGTTTGATCACGGCTAATCTAACGGTATCGTACTCGAGAAGCAATCAGCCAACCTATTACACGGGTGATTCAACCCGCCGCAGATATAGCTATACCAAAGCTCAGGTTACGACTGCAGCCTATTAAGGATCGAGTAGAGAGCAGAATGTTGCCTAATTAGTACTGTTTCTTTGTATCCGTGTTATGTGGCGCAGCCAAGCATCTCACCTGCCATTTCTAGTTAGCCTCGGTTCTCCACCATGTTATTTCCGAGATAACGAGATAACAAAAAGTCTTCATCTCTTGCTGCCTGAGTGTCTCTTGATACAATTCCCTACTGAGACATGCTGCCCTGCTAACATAGCGACGCTAGAAGCGTCAAACGGACATTATCTCTCATCCGTCATGTCTACTAACAGGCCGCGCAGCGGCAGCCATGTGCACAGTGAAGAAGAAATTATTCCCGGCACGCGACAGCTCTACGAGAGCGGCGGCACGCTGCCAGGAGACTCGTCACTGCAGAAATCGGGCGATATCGTCCTTGTACCTCAGCCAACGAACTCGCCCAACGATCCGCTGCGCTGGTCCTTGTGGCGCAAAATCTGGCACTCTCTCCTTGTCCTGTACATGGTTGGCTTCACTGCAGCAACCTCGAATAACGCGGGATCCGGCTCTGACGGTGTGAATGAAGAGTATGGAATTAGTTACGATGTCTTCAATACTGGCGCTGGCGTACTTTTCCTTGGCATCGGCTACTGGGCTCTCTTGAGCTCTCCTCTTGTACATTTGTATGGGCGGAGGTTGGGCTATCTTGCCTCGCTTGTTCTTAACATCGGCGGCCTGATCTGGTATGCGCGTATCGACAATGTTTCCGGTGTGGTGTGGAGTCAATTATTCGTTGGAGCTGCCGAGTCGGTCGGCGAAGCTACCGCGCAACTGTCGCTTCTTGATATCTGGTTTGAGCATCAGACTGGTACTGTACTTGGCATGTACACATTTGCGACAGCTATAGGCACGTACCTTGGCCCTCTAATCGGGGCTTATGTGTCAAATGGACTCGGCTGGCGTTGGATTGGCTACGTTGGTGCTATCATTTGCGGTGGCAGCCTTGTCGTCTTCTACTTTGGCTTGGAAGAGACAGCATTCTCGCGCGATCGTCACCTCGTCAACAACAACGACCCTGTCGTCCTCGACGCCGAACAGCCTGTTGGGAAAGGCACTCCAGATGGTGCCGATGTTGAGAAGACAGGGTGTGAGTCCACCCCTGGCACAGCGTTCGCTGCTGGAGATCGGAAAAAGACATATTGGGAGCGCATCCGCGTCATCACCCCGGCACCAAACCTGCGCGGAACAGGTTTCAAGCAGTATCTGAATCGTCTGTGGCACACCCTGCGCGTCTTCACTTTCCCTGCTGTGTGGTATGCCGGACTGCAATGGGGCTTCCAGCAGTCCTGCTTGACCTTTTATCTCACCTACAAGAGGATGCATGGTCTGGTGACCCGTGGAATTACGGGTCTGTCGCAGTGGGCAATATGAACATCCCCACGCTGGTGGGCAGTCTCATCGGTTGCGCTTATGGTGGATACGGGAGCGACGCATTCATGCAATGGATGATCAAGCGCAACAAAGGTGTCATGGAGGCTGAATACCGGCTATATTTGATGGCGCTTTGCACCTTGATTTTCCCTACCGGCCTTTGGTTGTTTGGCATCGGCACGGCCCGAGGTTGGGATTGGCCTGTGCCATACGTAGGGCTGGGCTTCATCGGTTTTGGCTTTGGCTGCGCTGGTGACTTGAGTTTGTCGTACCTCGCAGACTCGTTCCCGTAGGTCCGCTGCTATTATACTATTAGGGCCGCTGCTGACTTTCTCAGTGATATGGTTCTTGAAGGTATGGTTGGCGTCGCAGTCATCAATAACACGCTTGCAATGGCTTTCACCTTCATCGCCAGCTTCTGGATCGATTCTGGCATGGAGAACTGCTTCATCGTGCTTGGGATAATAGGTTTCCTGGTTATGGGGCTGAGTCTACCCATGGCCATATTTGGCAAGCGCTCGCGGAGATGGGCGAGGGATCGGTATGCAACATTTGTGCAGATACGCGACGGATTCTCAAGGTAGAATCCCTTACACACTGTATATTTACAGCTAGCACTTGAATTAGTTTTTAAAATATACTAATTATAATCATTAAGAATTTATGAAGATAAATGAAGATTCCTAATTCATGTATCTTATGTTATGGGCGGAGAGGCCTGGCTAACGAGTATGCATTCGTCTATTATACAGAAGAAGGAAGATAAGAGAGAAAAGAGAGTTCTGTCGTACGAGCACCGCTTTTATACCTCGCGCCCTCTAGTCCTCCTACTCTAGTCGTATGGAAGACTAGCTCGTGTATTTGTCTAGTCACGTGGTAGAAGCACGTGACTCTCTCTAGGTAAGATATATGGGCGTAGCCCTTCACATCTTACAGAGCAAGAAGAGAATAATAGAAAGTCTTAGCTTTCTTTTCCGATGTTTTCTATCCCATCTTCTAAGCTAACACTAATCTAAGTCTTTTACTAAGATTATGGACTGGTACACTGCGTCTTTTTCAAATGGTCGGCGTTATGGGTGGGGGCCATTGTAATGGCTAGGGCATCAGGCTTTTGGTGTGCTTAAGGCTAGGCTAATTAGTGCTTACTTAGTGTCTCTAGTGTTTCGTAGGTCCCGCAATATATCTACTGGGCTGAGGGTAGAACGTAGGGCCGGGTGCTCGCCTTAACACTTTACAAGTCTTTTCAGTGCCGAAATGTAGCGACATGATTAAGATAGAGTCAATATTGTATCCATGGGTTGATTCCTACCAACAGCTGACACAAGCCCACGATATGACGCCAGAAAAATTGCAGGGTTGCGTAGATCAAGATCTCGCTGCCTAATTGATGCAGATCGTCCTCAACAGGCAACCCAACTAATAACACTACTCCTGATAGATTATCGTGACCGGCTGAATACGATGAACTAACTGACGCAGTCTGCAGCTAAGCATAGCAAGAAAACCCTCTACCATTTAGACTGTTCATAGTGCAATTACTAGACGCCATTGGGCTAGCCAAATCCGGCGCCCTGTCAAATCCCAGCCATTTACCCTTTTGAATCTAGACGCAAATATGCGTTTTAAACCAAACAGCTTTCGACTTCTCTCAATCAAACTTTAGTTAATGTTTATTGAGCTTATCAGGGATAAGCATTAAGAAAAGCAGTGGCGGAGGCGATGCTCCCAGAAGGTGCATATGTCAGCTGAGCTGAAAAGACTTGTATTAAAGGACTAGTTACTCCTACTCATGTTCCCATGTAGAACTGCTTCAATTTGACTGTACAAAATTCAGAAGATTACTACACGATGGCGCTAGAACAGCAAATTACGAAAGCGCTCGAAAGCGACTTGACCAAGATGAGCGAAGCAGAACGACGTTCCTTACTGCAGGCAAGCTACAGGCTTACTAGTGCTATTGAAACACCATTTGAGAAGATTTTCGCATGATTTTTGTAAGTGTTCAGCTAATATGCAGACTATCAGATTATAGAAGGTGATCTGCTAATGGCTCAACTTAGGCCATCTACGATCCAGTCGTGATCAGAATCGCTTTGGATTTGGGCCTGATGGATATCACTTCGACACATGGGGGAACAATCGCAATTTCAAAACTCGCCAACGAAAGCAAGGCCGATGTTGATCTCGTGCGTAAGTAGGAGCCTTGTTCCAAGACAATCTTATGTACCCGAAGTTGGGCAAAATTGTGCGCGTACTAACGTCCCATAGAGCGCATTGTGCGCATGCTCGTCCCTCTTGGCCTGATGAACCAGGGCAGTGCGGAAGAGTGTTCACTTACGCCCTTTGGAAGTGAGTTGGTCGAAGGTTCTCCACTAAAGGAGGCGATCATTCATATCACTCATGTCTACCGCGCAACCAGTCAATTGCCGGAGTACCTTGCTGCACACAAATATCGGAACCCCGACGATGCTTTGGATGCGCCTTTTACATTTGGGTTCGACTGCAAGGGCACAAGCTATTTCGACTGGGTGACAAGACCCGGGAATGAAAGAATCGCCAAGTCCTTCAACGCAACAATGGAGATGCAAAAAGGTCAATCTGATCAAGCCTTCATGAAAACATACCCCGCGTACGAAAGGCTAAAGAATGATGATCCTCAGCGCGTCCTACTTGTAGACGTAGGAGGAAGCCTCGGTCACCAGATACATAAGTTCCAGGAGGCCTTTCCTGGGCTGCCGGGCAAGTATATTCTGGAGGACCTTCCTGATGTTGTTGCAAAGGCAACAAATCTACCTCCTTCAACTACCAAGATTGGCCATGACTTCTTCACACCCCAACCTAACGATGTGAAGAGTGCAAAATCATTCTACCTGAGAATGATTTTGCATGACTGGCCTGAAAAGCAAGCTCGCACGATTCTGAGTCATATTGTGGACGCAATGGCTGATGACTCCGTCGTTCTCATCCACGAGATAATCATGCCAGAAACTGGTACGAATCATATGGACGCTACAATGGATTGGCACATGATGACATTTGGGGCCTTGGAGCGAACTGAGAAGCAGTGGAATGAGCTTGCAGATAGTGTGGGCTTGAAAGTCAATGGAATCTGGAGAGATACAGAAGGATCCATAGGTTCAAGAGGCTTGATTGAGTTGTCTAAGAAGGCATAAAGCAAAGATAGCTTTTGCTTTAGTAGATTTAAATCCTACCTAAATAGAATGGCTAATACAAACATGATCTTAAAGGCGCATGCAGATACTGATATGGACATGTCAAGAAGACGTATATTAGGAAAGAATCAAAAGATGTAGCTCGAAGGACTATGTATAGATCTATGCATACTGCTTAGTTAATTGTCCAGCACTATACAGATACCAGACGGTATCCATACAGCAGCGCTCTTATATATAGTCTAACACTTCTTAACAAGAGCAAAAGAGATTGTGTTCTAGTGAGACGTTTCTCTATAGTATATCTACTCACCCTTCTAAAAGTAACTAGTTAATACCATGTCCTAAATATATAGCGTAATCTAATCCTCAATCACTGCTACTGACCAGGTCCAGCTTACTTGCTTGTCTACATATATTATCTTCTTCAAATGATAACAGATTCACTTTTGCACACCTTTTGCTGGTTGTTTGTCGCAGTAGTTTGGGGTCACGTCCTGATACGTCTTAGTAAGCTGAATATAGTGTAGTAATAAGAAAACCTTGGCTTGTGACTATTGTAGGGAGCTTACTATCAAAGTACATAGCTTATTGTCAGCTTTGATTAGTCAGCGAATACATAAACTATATCTATGGCGCCACGGAGATTTAGCACTGCGTAACGGATTTGTTCGGGAACATGCAAATTGTGTTGCTGATACTAATATCTAAGGTAAAGAATTGTTGATAGAAAGGAGTTGGACATGACCAAGTCAGACTCATATTCAATTTGACTAAACACAGAATCTGCCCGCTTGTTCGTTGCTTTACAGTCTTCCGAACCTCTCTGGATCTGCTCCGATCAGACCAAGAATGTTTACTTGCTCATTTTTTCAGACTGGCTTGTCTTCATCAGCTGTGGGAAGCTTTGCATCAACTCAAAGTCCATTTGGGTGACCTCCTCGCTTGATAGTAGGACCATGAGCGTCCTTGCGGGCCAGTTTATCCTCGTCGGTCGTTGGTAGCTTCGCATCCACCCAAAGCCCATCTGGATAACCACCTCGCTTGACAGCTGGGCCTTCGGCCTGACGAACTACAGGTCCCCCATGTTAGTTTTCGAGTTTTGGGTCTGAATCCTTTAGTTGAAATGCGAATTCTGGTTCCTTCCCTCACCAGGAGCAGCAAGTGCACCGCTAGCAAGGAACGCAAGAAAATGGTTGAAGATCTACATATCGGAATTGTGCTGTTTTGTGTTATGGAAATCGAGGCCTAAGTTAAGTATATGCTTTGTAGAGTTTTGAAGTTCGCTGAGATACTTTGATGATACAGTATGATGAAATCCCAACCCTGTCTTCAATACCCCACTTCTGTGATACTAGACCATAATGACAGTATTCGATTCGCATTTCGCTGTAAGGTTTGTGCAACAGCACGTAGTAGTGGCCCCTGCGATTACTACCGGGAAAGGAGAATCCAATTGTAATGTTCGGTGAGTTAAGTGAGAAGAGAAATTCACCATATGAGGGTAGCTCGAGAGTTTTGAAATGAAAAAAATCGAATCTATGAATAATTGGGGCTTCAAATCACCCAATGCGCCTAGTAACCTTGTGTAAAATGCCAGACAAACGCTATGCACAGCCCCAGAAATGCTACTAGTATAGTGAAAACATGCCTAGTTCCAGCCAACAATACCCTGTGCAACCATTTCACCCACTGCAGTGACAACGGAGACCCTTCGCCCAATGATGCCCGTGTCGCCAACGCCGAGGTCCAATTTACGCTTCAAGGCCCAACTGCGTGCATGTTGTTGTATTGAAAATGAGTAGAGCGCGCTGATATCTCGTGGTAATGCCTTATATTGCGGAGAAGAGAGATCGCCATCGCGACTGCATTCGTTAATGTTGTGCTTGTGTTGAGGTGGATGTCGATGGCTAGCAGGGCGTAGACGGAAGCCTTTAGGACTTACTGTATTACAATATGCCCCTCTTTTTGCTGCAGTTTTTGATGGAGACCATGCACCTCGACATTTGTGCCTGATGTTTTGGAGAGCGAGTTTGTGAAGAACACGAGGATTTCGTGGGGTTCTTGTTGTTCTTGGTCTTCATCGTCCGATGAGCTACAAGAGCTGGAAGAGATGGAAGATGAAGAGGGAGTGCGCTGAAGAGAATGAACAGGGTGCAGGACAGCAATGGAGCCTCCTTGGGCGGTGCGGGTGGATGCGCCGTTGCACATGTTTGGTCGTGTGTATAGTGTGACTTGGAAGAGAATGCGAGAGGCGGCAAAACGCTGGGACGTTGCTTGAAAGACGAAAATTGAAAAAAAAAAAAAAAACAGGATAGACAAATGTTTTTGAACACAAAATAGATCAGATTGTTACCATTTACGCGTCTCGTTCCTTGTTTCAGACGTTGAGGGTGAATGAGTGTCTTTGAGCAAGTTGTTCGGGAGTACCCGATTGGACCGAGCATCCACCACGGTGCTCGTACATCGGGATCGGACAGCGCGCGGTGCACGTCAATCATTCATTCGTCAACTCTACAATGCCCAATCCGCTCGTCGTTAAATCACGGCTGCAAATCTAAATAGACGCTTTGAGCACGCTGAATGTATCAGCACGCGATCCCAAGTACCGCTCCTCTGCCGTCTTCCAGTTGATCACGTTCCAGATGTTCTGGACATAGGCGGCCTTGCCGTTCTGGTACTGCAGATAGTACGCATGCTCCCACTTTGTAAAGTCAGTCACGTTCACATGCTTGTTAGCTTTAGGCGTCATGTAACATACCATATCGACGCCGAAGATAGGCGTCTCGCCCTTGCCTACCACAGGATCCTGGTCCTTGGTAGTCACAATGGACAGCCTCTGCTCCTTGCCGACTTCGGTCTTGACGAGCCAGCCCCAGCCACTGCCCTGAATTCCCAGCAATGCTGCGTTGAAAGCGTCCTTGAACTTGTCCTCGTCGCCCCAGGTTGCCTTGATGCGCTTGATGAGTTCGGGAGCAGCAGCGCTCTTGGCCTCGCTCGAACTGGCTGGGGCAAGGTTCTGCCAGAAGAGAGAGTGGTTGATGTGACCTCCAGCGTTGAACTTGATGCCCTGCTGCACCGCGACCTGCGAAGGAATGTCGAGTGCCGAGACAGCCTCAGCCTGAGTCTTGAGCAGAGCATTTAGGTTGGTAATGTATGTCTGGTGGTGCTTGCTGTGATGCAGCTCCATGATCTGAGCCGAAATGTGCGGCTCCAACGCCTAAGAAACTATGAGCACGACACGTGTGGGGCAAAGTGATGAACAATGGCAATACTGACATCGTACGCATATGGAAGTGGTGGGAGCGTGTACTGTGTTTGAGACATTTCGCCGAATTCAAAAGGCTGCTGTTCTGAAGCAAGGACTGAAGAGACAGAGGAGAGAAAGAGAAGAAAGCTCGACAGCGTGGACGTCAATGTGCCCCGCATTGTGCCAGCCGCTCACGCAATTGAAGGCCTGGAAGATGCGCGAGTTTGTCAGACACTGGTTGTCTCCAACAGGGTGCTCCAAGCTGCCCTGCCTAGTCCGGCGAAACTGCCTCAATTGAGCGCGAACGAACTTGGCGTAGCCGAACGATCTGGGAAGATTCAGTTTTATGCGAGTTCAAAAGCAAATGACGCTTCCGAGAGCTTATTGTGGGATGCTGTGCGAGTGGGTTGTCAGTGGTAATAGATTGGATATGGGAAAAGCCAACAGTGCTGCAGTTGCCGCAAGACGATTTCGGGTTGGTGAAAATCAAGATGTCCGACACACCAGGAATCGAGGATTGGACAAAGACGGCAGGAAATGTATTCCGGGCAACGGGAGCAGAGCTTGAATGGCGCCGAGCGGGATGTCTCTCTTGTCGTGTCCTTTGGATGGTGTCAGCGCGGGGAGCTTTAGTGCACACTCGGGGCGCAGTAGGCTAACCAAGTTTGGATTAGTCTGCAGCAGGACACTGCAAGACCATATTCACAGAGGCTCGTCATACTTCATCCCTTGCATATGCTATTACTGAGGCTTCTGCCCATACGTAATGTGGAACTGAACATAGGTATGAATAGACGGGTCCCGCACCTCCCGCTTCGCCAACGCCAGGATGATCTGTAAATCCTCGGCCTTTCCTCCCAACACCTGCGTATACCCCCGGAGCATGTACGCCTCAAACCCGCCTTCGAGAATCATGATCTGCTCCAGCTTGCCAACTGTCCGCAGTCTTTTCGACCGCGGCCATGTGCCCATGGGCAGTTTGAACACCTCGTCTTGGACATTGACAAAGCCCGCTTCCTTCATCTGGGCATTCCAACTTCGCGGCGCATCAAGCGGCGCACCCATTTTCTCGGCAATCTCAAAATACAGACGCGCCGACTCTATGTACCCGCTGTTCTCCGGTATGCTGTTGTCGTCGCTGAGGGCTCCGGGGATGGTACTGGCGAGCTGGATCCAACCGCCTGGCTTGAGGTGTCTGTAAGCTTGTGCAATCAGCCGCGGCCAGTCGCGGATCGCAGTCATAAGGTCACGACCATGGATAAAGTCAAAGTGCGCAGCACGATACGGCCAATCTTCTTCAACGTCGTCGATTTCAAAGATACAGTTTGGCGGGACAAAGGCGGGCTGTGTGGCTGCAATATCCACGCCGAGCACCTCGGTGTTGGGGTACTTGTCTGCCATGTCTATTGCCCAGATGCCGGTCCCAGTCCCCAAGTCGAGCACACGCGAGTTTGCATCTTCAAATGTAGATTCAGGGATGGGCGCGACAAAGAGGCGGTCGCGCAGCAACAGCGTGTACTTGTGATGCTGCAGATCGTTGCGATCCATCTCCTTTTCGTCGATGGGCATGCCGTACTCATGCTTGCCGTAGCTGGGATAGAGACGGCCTTCGATTTCTACGCCCCGGCGGACTTCTGAGAGGATGGACGACAGGAACGAGGATGTGTCCGAGTCTGCATAGCTGTGCATACAATGTTAACAATGCGGCGCAGTGGGATTCGCTCCGCGACAATTTACCCTTCATCCGTCGACGCCTCGCTCGTGTCGTCCTGGGCGACGAGCGCATGGTCGCCACTGTTCTCCTGGTCAAACTCAGACGACGAGCCAGCATCGATGCCAGAGTCTATGCCGGCGGATGGCGCCGAGGTGGAGGCGCGCACAGCATGCGCGGGTGGCGGCGGGACTTGGGCCTCGAGATCATGAGGGGGATGTGTCGACATGGTCCGAACCGCGGGCTACACTCGAAAGAGGCAGTCTGGATGACAAAAAATTGGGTCTGGCAGGGTCTGGCCGGGTGGCTGGTGTGGAGAGGCTGAAATGTGCGACAACGCGGCAGCGGCGAGTAAAGCGTGCGAGGAGAACATGCTGGCAAAGTCGTCCGGGGTCATGACGACGTTGCTGCATTGTCGCATCCGCCTGCGTCCCGCCATGCCGCCATCTCGGCCCACGCTTGTCCGCGCGCGAGGCGCCAGCTCGAGACGCGATCCCGACGACTCGTTACACACTGTGAACGGGGCGTTCCCTCCTTTCCAATAACCGTAATCCACTGCACCGCGTCCAAACCTTATCATGGCCGCCGATCCCACGCCCACCGAGGCCGCCCTTACGCTCCTCGACAGCGTCGCCACTCTCAGCAATGCCTTCAAGAACGGGAATCCGGGGCGAGGGAAGGCCTGCTCGACGCCTGCAGGAGCCTGATTGCTGAAATCAGCCACCCCTCGGAGAACATGCTCGAGCTGCTGTGGGCTCAGCCCGCCAATCTCAACGTCCTGTGGATGGCGGCTGAGGTCAAACTGTTCCAGGCCATGCAGGGCATTCCAGCGACTGGCGCTGCCATTGACCAAATCGCAGCAAAGTGCGACAAGGAGGTAGACCCGGTCATAGTTGGCCGCATGCTGCGCCATCTCGCTGCTATCCATATCGTCCGTGAGACAGGCCCGAGCACGTTTGCCAACACGCCCACTTCGTCTGCATTTGCCGAGCCCTCGTACCAGGACTCGATACTCTACATTGGCGAGAACTTTAACCCGGTGCACAATGCTTCCAAGCCCTTCTTCGAGGAACATGGCTGGAAATGCCCCGATTCGGGCCTCGACGCCCCCTTCCAGCATCAGTACAACTGCAAGGGCCATCATTATTTCGAGTATTTCGAGCAGAACCCTGAAATGGGACGCCGTTTTGCCAGCATGATGGACTCTTGGAGTAAAGGCCGACCTCGTTGGTTCCAACAGGACTACTACCCTGTCGACGAGCGGCTGATCCAGGGGGCTAACAAGGACGCACCGTTCCTTGTTGATGTCGGCGGCGGCTCAGGACACGATATTGAAGGGTTGAGGGTAGCATTTGAGGCCAAGTTGCCTGGCCCATTGGTACTCCAAGACCGCCCCGAGGTCGTCAGACTTGCGAAACTCGGCCCCGGTGCAGATAAGATGGGCCACGATTTCATGACTGAGCAACCGGTCAAAGGTGCCCGAGCCTACTACCTACATTCCATCATCCAGGACTGGAACGACCAGGTTAACACAGAAATAATGAAAGCTATTGTTCCGGCAATGACGAGAGGATATTCAAAGGTGCTTGTCAACGATTATGTGGTACCCAGTCAGGGCGCGCATTGGTCGCAAAGTAAGTCAATTTTCCTCTCACGTGCATCGTTTGTTTAACAAAGTAAAGCCTCTCTCGATTGGGAGCTTATGAATGCTCTTGGGTCCCGACACCGAACCGAGGAGGAACATCGAAAAATGTATGAAGCCGCGGGCTTGAAGATGACGGGAATTTGGCGGCACCCAAACAGCCTTGACTCGCTGATTGAGCTTGAGCTGGCCTGAACCAGCGGTCTCTTGACTTCTGTTCCAGCACCTTTCGCATACACCGTTCAATAATACTTTGTTCTACGGACTACTCTTCTTGTTCTCTTACATAATCTCGATTTCTTGCTCTTTTAGCGTACCTGAGAAGAGGTATGTGCGCATCGAACTCAGGTTCTTGTTGGTGACGGCTTCTGTGTCTTCAGTGACATCCGAAACTTCGATATAGGTACCAGTTCTCCTAAATCGACTCTGCGACCCCTCAACTGGTGCCAATACCAAGCCATGTTCCCACACTGTGTCATTGTTTTCCGACTGAGCTGTGCTAGTATCTCGAGATCGGCGATGCTCTCGCCTGACCAACAAGCAGAAGAGGTTTGCCTCTTTGTCAAGTGTATCAGGGTAGTATTCCACGATATCTTGGCAAGTCTCTGTATCTTTGCAGTCGAAGGGATCCAGGCGGTTGATAAACCGGTTTTCGAACCGCAGCTTGACAAGACGATGAACACAGCGCGTTAAATACCCGCGCAGACGGAGGCCAGATCCCAAATCATTTCCAATGCCGCATGTCAGCGGTAAAAAGCCCGTTATGCGAGGCAGGGAAACCACCGTCGCAGAGAAATCCTGAACAAGATTGTGCTCTTCGCCTGTTTCACCCCTGTGCAATGTGTTTGAACAACAGATCTGAGCATCCTGTAAACTGGCCCAAGCCCACGAAGGTGCGAGATCATTTCTCACCGCATCCCCGTCCAATCTGGCATCGTGAAACCACAGAATCTCATCCAAGAAGAGTTGCGTCCAAAGACCAAATGAAGCCGTCGTTTTGAATTTAGCCTGGAAAACGGAAGCGATACCAGCCAAAGCAACCAACTTATCTGATTGATGCGTCAATTGAGTCGCCGTATATCGGTACACCACATCTCCCCACAATTCACGCAGCTTGTAGCTGGTCTCGGGTTCTGTCCGATCCGCACCCAGAGACAAGAGCTCCATGAATTTACTCTTGCGCGACGGATCCGGCCTACCGTCAAAATGCCCCTTGGTCATGTCGGACTCGTGCTCGCATACAACACTCCTTCTGCATTCCCAGTGTATGCCCTTGGTTCCATAGTAGATAGATCTCGGTGAAAGAAATTGCTCCTGGAAACACCAGCCACGGCTGTCTAGTGCAAAGGTCCCGGGCACATCCTTGCCAGATTCGCAAAAGGAATTTCCCTCAATGTAGCTGCGATACCGCTCACTGTGCTGTTCTTCGCGTAGCTGACAATCAACCCATGATAAGGGATTGCGATGAACTAAGAATGGTTGCGATGTGTCTTTGGAGGCCGCTGCTGTAATGGTGAACAGGGCATTTGCATAAACGCTTTCCATCCTCAAGGCTTCTTGCTGGAAGTCGCCATTGGGGCCTTGGATGATGCACATGGCGTCGATCCAGAGGTAGCGTACGGACATTGCTCGGCAGACAGTAGCAGCATCCTGCGCGACCACTGAGAGCGATTCAAAAGGTATGTTGTGCTCAAAAGCAGAGTAGCTATCTGGCAGTAACATGAGTTGGGGTATTTGGCCCCAGCAGTAGCTCAACGCTACATAAGATGCTCCACCAGTCGAGCTACCATCGACGAGTCTAACATCTTGCGTATTATCTCTTCCAAGATCGAGCAGCCTAGTAGGTGCAAGTCTTTCTCTATCAGAACGACATTCGGGGTGTTCGCGATTACAAACGTCAAGCCACTTCTTTACCATATCGAAGCTCTCTTGCGACCCTGTGAAACCCGTCAACATCTCGGGCGAAACGCCTTTCTTGAGCCAACCCTTCTTGAAGTAGTTCAACGACGCCCTTGATATAACATCCAGCGTTTGATCGTCGCGCAGGTAGCCCAGAAAAATATCAAAAGCCTGCCAGGAATCTGTGGAGCCCATGGGCGCATTCTTCAAAATGATGGCTAGGACCTTGTCCTCCACATCACGAGCCGGTCCGGATTTCTCTAGAGCCGCCTTGACGTTGCTTACTTTCTGGCTCTGCATGGCCCAGCCTGCGAATATAGAGCACATGTGGCATTTCTGTTGGAGTGCGCCACGGAGAAGCGCATCCACGTCCGGATAATGGAGTAGCAGGCGATCAAGCCGGAGGCTTTGCGCAAAAGATGGACGCAGTCTCGCTACCACCTTTTCGCACCACCCGCAGAGTGTGTGGGGTACTGCGATCGTATTGCTGTGGTCCATTATCGCTGTGAGCAGTGAGGATGAGGAGGGCATAAAGTAGGGCTCCAGGCAGATGTGGAGATGACATCCACGTTGGGATACGCTAGCGATAAATTGCCGCCTCAATCGTTTCCGCTTGCATATCCGCAAGTGGTTGTAATAAAATAGCGGATTGGTTGGTGATCTACATTGACATTTGCCGTTGTTCAGTGAACTAGAGTTTTTTTATCAAAGCCAGTTTCAAAAGGGAGCTATATATGAGACTCGTCGTTTGTATTCTATGATACCGAGACTGGAATGCTGCCTGGTTCGTCTCTGTCGAATTCGCGTCGGTATATTTAATTACTTAAATTGTTGGACATTCAGAAATTAAATGTCGAAAACAGATGATAGGGGAAGACTACTCAAATGGAGCACCGCTGCTGAAATGCAAAAAAAAAAGCCTCTCTAGAAGGTCATTTTGGCTATTTTCATCCACAAAGAAAACAAAGCCCTCTCGCAGACGCCATGCAAAAATTATAATGTGTTGCCTTATTCCAAATCGAAATGAATCTCGCAAATCCCCTCGTTTGCAGAGTGTAGTGACGCACTGGAGGCATGCGCCGCCCCACGCCGCTGTACCGATCGACAGGTAGGCTTATCATTTCTAGACCCAGGAGAAACAGAAAATATGCGGAAAAAAAGAAGAAGAATAAATCCCCTCTTTTCGCGATAAGCGGCATCGCTGGGTCTCCGTGGTGCAGCATCACAAGTGCGGCATTCTTCCACATATCCTTCGACGTTTGCAACCCATCTCAAGGAAACAAAGCGCCACCACTCCCTCTCTTTCCTAATACGTATCACTTTTCCGTCCTTGCTTCTGATTTCTCGTCCTGGTGTTCATCATCCGTCGGTATCTCATGAAACCGTTGAGCCGGCAGTTCGTAAACGTAATCGGGATCTCCAAGTTCTGCCACTGGCCTAGCCTCACGCAACTCACTTTTGCCGTGCTTATCTGGAAGTTCGCTAATGTTGACGACGTTAGGCTCCAGCTCCGATGGCTCCGAACCGTCGCACATGGCTTTCTCGTTGACGATTGTGTCCATAGCCACGTCATCTGACGCCGTGCTTCGCTTTCGCTTGCGTGCGAACAGCCATGCACCAGCGAGGAGAAGGACTATGGCAGCCACACATCCCACGACGATTCCAGCTATCGCACCTCCCGAAAGACCCTTTTTGCTCTTGGTAACCTCAATCGTGTAAGTAGTAATGTTCAGTCGGGGTGATATAGGAATGATTTCGGGGTCCGAATTGCCCCATTTCGCGGCGCTGACGTTAAAAGTTCCAGATTCAAAATCCACACCGACGTATGTTTCTTGTAAAAATGCTCTTCCGATGGCATATTGCGTGTCGTTATCAGCTCTACGGATTGGGAAATAGTTGGTGGTATTGGCAAATATTGGGAACCCGGCTTGCAGGTCGAAAGCAGCATACGGAAGTTGGATAGTAGTAGTGTTGCCAGTTAATGATGCATCTGAGCCTATGGTTACTGTCAGGACTGGCTTGAGCTCACGCAGCTTGTCCCTTTGAGAATCAGGTAGGACGTAGCGTCCAGATGCTTCATGGTATTCTAGCCCGAAAACAGACTCGAACCGATCGCACACCGACTTCGGAAGCCACATTTCAGGTATTGAAGAGTCCAAAGGGGCAAGAATCTGCTCACTGTTGATGAGAGATAGTGTTCCATTCAAAGTGTTGGTTGCTACAATGTCGTGTACAGCAACTGTCAGAGCCCTGGTAATGTCGGGGTTGATGTTAACAGTGAGGGGTTCTGACGCGCGCGAACTGTCGTAGCCTCCGAGGATCAGGCTTCCTGGTACTTTGGTGCCTCGATACGAAGCGCCGGCTTGATATCCGTAGGCCAAGCTCGGTATATGTCCTCCATCTTTGAGGGTCGATAGGAAAGATGGTGAATTGACAGTTGCTGAATAGTTAATAGGCAAGGGCAGAAGACCGATATGTCCTAACCAGAAGCCAGGTGCAGCATATGCAGTGACTGGAAACTTTTCGACTTTGATATCGTTTAAGAGCACGCTATCAAAGCCAACAAAGCCGCTCCCGGTAATACCGTGATTTCTCTCGAGCCCGAGTTGGTAGAGGTTGATGCCCTGCCAGGTAGAGGACATGTTCGGCTGGAAGCCTGGACTCGGTCTCTGTTGAAATGGCGCTGCACCACGAGAGCTGCCGCATGACGGCGCATCGCCCTGGAGTCTTGTGCACTCTTCGCCATTTGGGAGCCATATGTTCGACGATTGGAAAGACGGAAAGACTTCGAACGTTTGTGGTGGCGTCCCCGCTTGAATCATGAAGCTGTAATGATTAGCGTTCGCCGTGCAAGAGCACTCATTCAAATCTGGAGCAACATACCCTGACCAGCTCCCATCGTTGCCATACCACTGCCCTGATCCCTCGACAACTAGTGGTGCTGCCATCTAGGTGCTATCCACACCGCAGAACGTATGCGCTCGCGACGGGTGTGTCTGCCTTGAGGGAAGCACAAAGATGCCTCGGAGATTGGTTCCAGCATTTTGTATGGAAGGATGTCGAGGCAGGGTCCAGACGGCAGCTGGATGCGCCACTCTCAACGGCCTGGGTTTGCTGTAGCTTGTGAGTGGACCTTGAGAAGAGTACCCCGGTCGTCCGCAGGTAAGCATATCGGTTGCCTAACCACGCTTACTCAAAAGCGCAATTAGATATTATTGCGCTCTGCCACATTCAGGCAATACCTATGCACACAGCCAATGACAATGTGTATGCTGCGGCTGCGCCAAGATTATGCCGTTGGGGCCAACATTCAGAGCTGAGGGACAACACACGAAGCGACGGTAGGTAGGATTCGCCTTCGGAAATGGGGCCGTACGATCTATCTTCTAATATGTCTGCCTTACTGCTCGGCTCCATTTCCCTGGGCCGTGGGCTCACTTCTCTATCGCAGCGTCTCTGCTTGTGAGATCTAACCTCCAGCCTCACAGCGATCATGACGGGCGCCTCTGTGCTTGTGTGCCTATGCTTTGTTGGTAATGTTTTGAGTTCTTTTGCGAAGACACGAGCTGATTGTTACCTTACCAGCTGTATGTGTGGCATTTCCGCATGCCGCATACAACATAGACACATTGCAACCCCGAGATGATGGATGTTCTACCAGATATGTTACCATGACAAGCAGTTTTTATGTTGCGCCAAATATAGCGTATTTGACGCGCACAGCGCGTATGACTCTACTCGTTCACATTACACCATTCTACAATGGTACAACGTCGACACGCACCGAGACGCTTGACCGCAACTCAACTGCAACGGCAATGGAAACACCAACAAGAACATGGGAGACATTCTCAGTACCGTGGCCAAAGATTACAATCACAACCACATCGGATAAAACTGCAGCAGTACCGGGCATGATCATTGCGCCGGACACAACTGCTGTGCCAGGTTTGCCTGCATTACCAGGCACAACTGCAGCACCAGAAACAGTCGCAGCACCGGACACGACCACAGTACCGGACACAACTACAGTAGCAGATACATCTGCAGTTCCAGATGTTCCTGCATCACCAGACACGACTGCAGCACCAGGCACAACCGAAGTATCAGACACAACCGCAGTACCAGGTACAACTTCGGCGGTGCGAAACAAAACTACTGTTCCTGCATGGAATATGCCTCCGGTGGTGGGAAGCAAAACTACAGCACCATGGAACTCATCCCCAGTGATGTGGAACTCGACTATCATAGGCAAGCGTATGCTGATGCCTACCGTAAAGGAGTAAGCTGACCGCGTAACAACCCAATTTCGACCTGCTAATAATGCGAAAAGTCTTAATAAAAACTGGAATAGCTCTGTACCATACCCGACTGGATACTATCCGACTGCTGGTCCTACTGACGGTCCTGACCGACCACCCGGATCGAGGTACCCTATCATACCGCCTGGGTCGAGGACTTGCGAAGTCACTTACACATCCATCGCCACCTCAGTGTCAACCCTTCCTCCAGCGTCTTACATTATAACCGAGACAGCGATCACTACTTCAACTCTCTTCGATTATGATCATCTCACACCACCAGTTTACAACCCGGGTGCGAAAACAACAGGGTGAGAATCTTGCTCGTCAATCATGTAACAAGCTAACCAAGAAGCGTAGTACGCCTGAAGGCCCTGTGGATATCCAGAGGCCTAATGACCCTCCACACACCACCAAAGTTGGTCCGTCAAGGCCCGGTCAAATAATTGCGCCCCCACAAGATGGACCGGCCAAGCCGTCAGCTACCAAGAAAGAGATTGTGACAGATTCTCCTGGCTCACCGGTGACGAAGATACCTAATGGCGTGTTCCCTACACCGATAGTCACATTACCTGGAGCTGGTCCTATCGCAATCGACCCGTCCAGATCCGTAATCGTCATCGGGGACAAGACCAGTGTTTTCACACCAGGCCAACAAACTACTGTAAACGATGTACCAATCTCATTTGACAGCTCCGCTGGGTTCGTGGTGGTTGGTGGCACCAAAACGATTGGCCTACCGCCGATAACCCCCGCACCTGTTGCCGTCATTGGCGGAACGACTATCGACATCAACCAAATAGCCACACAGCTCAAGCCTGGGCAAATCACCACCATCGGCAGCGATACCATTTCCCGCGATGATTCTGGCTCTTTCGTTGTGATAGATGGGACAAGTACCGTAGCATTATCTACAGGTGCGTCGATATCACGCACTTCCGTGGTCGAAATAAACGGGGTTGCAGTTCCTATTGGAGAGCTTGCAGCGGAGCTCGCTCCGGGGGAAACCACTGTCATCGGCGGTATGACTATTTCGCGCGACAACTCTGGCTTGATCATCGGTACTAGTACCATCCCGCTTCCAACTACGACAAACGAAATTGTCCTTGGGGGTACAACCATATCTGCTGGCGCACTCCCATCTGGCTTTTCCTTCTTACCAGCTGGAGGCCTATTGCTGCCAAATGGCGAGACTTTGATGCCCGGTAGCGAGACGACAATCAATGGTATGGAGATCTCGCTCACACCTGGAGAGACGCCCGTTGCAGTCATCGAGGATTCTATATCAATCACAGCAACCACAGCAAGTGAAAGTACTAGAGGAGACGACACATGCACCGATGAGTCAACTTGCACGCAACCCAGCAGGACCTCAGCAGGTCAAACTGGCAGCAGGACCCCAGCTTCCTCAGCGGAGGAGCTCGCCTGTGGGAAGTGGCGCGATTTTGTTTTTGCGGGCATTTTTGTTGGAGTCTTCATGGATTGGGCTTGAACATAATATTAATCACATTGGATGCAATTGGAAGCATCATTTCACACGATTAGGTGGATGTATAATACTATTCGCGGGGCATCTTTGGAACCCGATTTCAAATTTCAAAAGTGGTACCATTTAATACCATTTTCTTGTTTGCAGCTATGTTGTGATTTCCATAAGAAGTGTTTGATAGTATATCCTTGGATACACTGCATCAACATAACAGGAACCTCGCGCGGTTGAAAGGCTGCTAGATAGGTTGTAATAATCACTAGGCCTACATTTGTTCAATTCGTTAACATGAACTGATTGGTAGTAAACTAATTGATACCATGGGCATGCGCTCTGGTGATAAGATCAATCTAATTATTCTTCTCTCGAATCAGCTAGCGCACGCAAGAGCTGCAAACTTGGAGGCAATCTGATGCAAAGTGTTCATGCACACCTTCGCAGTACCTTAAGTGGTTTATTGCTGCCAGAAGCGACATGTGGGTAGGTAGTCGGTGTTCTTCTGCATCATTCTTGTCCCCAAGGATTGCATGCCGTCAAAGGATGTTCATTGAAAAAAGCCTGGCCAGATACGGTGTGTGAAGATCCATCTGTGTGCAAGAAATATGGTGAGATTGCTTGTAGTACCTGCTTACGGATGTATATCAGTTACATTGACAAAGAACACAATGTCGAAGTTTTCCTAGCTGAAAGATCATGTTTCGATAGTAGCAAAATGCGGAGCGGTGCTACTTCTCGCTACCAAATCTGTCTATGTTAGTTATACTTTAAATCATTGTCAATTGTTGCTCAGCAAAGCATATTAAAACTGCTGGACGTCTTCTCTCTATGCGGAAGAAGAGTATCAGAAACCAGTACATCAGCTGCAACACAAGAAAAATGTGCCATCTTGTCATCGTGTGTCTTTAGACCTTCACAGGTATACCTGTACTGTTGAAATACAATGTTGTCAAGGAATCAAGGTTCTACAATTGAATTGCGCATATTCGATGGATGAAGTGAATATCGCTGTTGTATTCGTCGCATGATCTGCACAATGTATCATGTCATTGTTTCTACCGCCTTTGTTGCATAGCAGCACAAAGAGGTATAGAGAAATTTAGCGCAGACAGTTCAAGCCTTTCCAACTACTTGAGCATCCACAACTGCTTAAAAGATATTTTGCGCTCAGAAGTACTAAGTCCATTTAACTTCAGTTCCCAGAGTGACAAACATGCCACAACAGCAAGAAGCAAACTGCGATTACGTATTCGTACGCAACAGGCAGACAAAACGGATTGACATACGCCGCGCGAATCAGCTATCACCGCGCAGAGGCGCGTATCTCAAGACACAGGATCATTCACTGCATTACATTGGCCCGAGCCGAGAGCAAATATGTCGATGCAGCATTCCTACACGACACGGTGAGCAAGTTTTCAGTGTCGCCTCAGAGTCCATACATCTAAATGCAAGCCTGGCTTTGTACATGACTCGCCATAATGTGGAGTCGTGCACCGCGAAGGAGTTCCAGGAATACAGCCGAGGACGCGAAACGGAGTGGGTTAAAGAAGGTGTGTTCGTGAACAGCTTCCATTACAGTACTCGCGAGAAGAATGTTGTGTGTCGTTGCACGCAACCTGATGACCACACATATGGTGGGCCTCGAAACCCAGAGATAATAGAACAGTGCGCAGAGTACTTTTGTTTGCACAAGGACAGAATAGCTGTGTCAAAGAAGGGATGGAGGCGCGTTGATGGTGATACTCCACCTCCTTACGGTTTAGGAGCGCCAGACCAATCTCAAAATCCCAAAGGGCCAAATATTGAACTATTCCATGGTTCAGACGATGAGACACCAACAAACTCAATCCCGAAGCGGGAGATGAAGATGCGCAGCAAGGCAGTGCTGCTTAATCCTTCATTTGTAACGTCCCAGCAGAATGGCGCAGCTAGACAGCAAGAGCCAGAGATGCCTTCACTGGTGTGGCAGAATGCCCGCCCATCTTTATGGGCACAGCGGGGTGGCATGTCTTCAACTGTAACCACACCCTTGGGCTCTCCATCATCGCCTTCAGGGCCTTCTTGCGGACCTGCAAGCGCACCACTAGCCAACCATCACCCTGCTTCAACTACGGCTCGCCCTGATTCGGTGTATACCTCCTGGTCTCAAGTGCAACGCGATGCAGATGTTAGAGACATGCGTTGGGGTATGAAAACTGCTCCAATTGGTAAGTGTGTCCGACCTGGGTCAGATCCGTTCAGATATTCCTGTTACCTAAGCATGGGTGAGCATGGTAAAGAAGCATTAGGCAACAGACCTGATGCTCTCACAGCTGCAACTGAAACTGATGAGCATGTAGAATACCGCCCATCCGTCGGCGAACAGTATCTTCAGCCACCTCGTGTCGATGGATGTCGGTTGCAGCCAGTAGTGTACAATCCCTGCGTCGAGAAGAGTCTTCACAAAGAGGCCGTTCAGATAGAAATGACACCGAATGCCCCTGTTGCCGAGCTTCCTGCTCATGCTCCCACAGCACAGTTGCCTGGAGACATACCACGGCGGCAACACACACCAACGCTGGAACGTCTTGAGGGCCGCGACTCGGAAGCTATCTCGAGGAGGGAATCAACAGCCAAGACGACGATGGAACAGCCTGATACCATGTCAAATCGTATGTCCTGCCTCACACAAAACTCCGACTTATTCAACTCACTTCTCGAACAGATACAGTCTTCCCCTGTTTCTTCAACAACTGATTGCGAGACACAATCCATCACTATGATGTCGCCTCTCCGAGTTGCCGAATCAGGTAGAGACTACCAGGAGCACGAAGAGCCCTCTGAGGATACAAAGCCAACCCCTGAAAGCATGGAAACATTGGCAGATCGCATCAATGCACAACGCGAAGCTATTTTCGGTTCGCAGATGATACCACTGCAAGAAGAATTGCAAATCGAATTTCCTCAACGAAGCGACGTTGTCGTGTGCACCTCACAAGAAGATGTTTCGGTGGCGCAGCTTCTCCTCATCAATGGCCATGTCTATACGCATGCGATCGAAGCAATTCATCTCTTTGAAACCATGGGCATCGAACCAGATTGGCATAAAGATGTAGTCCAGCCCGCTGTCGAGTTGTTCCGGGGATGGAACCGCCCTTTTGCCGATCTAATCTCCTACTTGTACAAGGCGTTTCTCAATCTCATGGCATGGGCAAAGCTATTGTGTTTGATGGGAGATGCCCAAGAGGCATTGGGACACACTCAAGGTGGAGACGTGAGATGCGCCTGGGTGGAGGAGCTGCAGGATAGATTCATTGAGGCAAAGGAGCTTTACGATAACGGGAAGGAGAAGTGGAGGATCGATATCTTTGAACCGCTTAGTTGCGACAAGGTGGCATCGTACGTAGTGGCAAGGGCGATGGAAACAATTGCCTCGTAGGTGATCCCGGTCCCGATAGACTATCAGCGCGAGCAACAGACGATATGCTAGGCTTGATTTCCTCATTTCGTCAAGCTCCGCATTGTTTGTTGTGATATCACTTAGTTGTAGATGCAGCTTCACCTGACCGATGCCTGGCATAGATGTGCATCTAACATGTCACAAAAGCATTGTGAGACACCCATGTAATTACTCTAGGAAATGAAGCACAGGCACTAGTGTGTAATAGCTTCAGAACACACGAAACCCTTAAGATTCTAGAATTCTATTTTGAGCACAACATTATATTATATAACGTGCATCCCTTTGTACCGGAACAACCGGTGTGGCGGAACACTTTTTCTTGAGCAAGTAAATAAGAGGCAAAAAAACTTATAGAAACCTAATGTCCCTCCCTGGGTCACCCAAATCCCCCCGTGCCGCAAGAAAAGCGAGGTACTTTATCTTTAGAAAATAATATTTCTATTAACGCGTTATTTTTGTATTATATTTGTAGATAGATTTTGTTTTTTACCTTCTTCTATAGGTGTAGACACCTCTCCTTATAAAAATTACGCTGTTATTGTTGCATCCGCGCTGATGCGCAAAAGACACCTTTTCTAGAGATAAGCAATAACACCGCTATAGATAGCCTCTATTAAGCTCCACTACACCCCCTATACTAACGAACAGAGTTTTATACACTGAGGAAATCTTTAGCCATGCTGCGGAGCCAATCCCAGCCCTTAGTGCGGCGTAGCGCTCATATTCATGTGTGATTGCCACCCCTGTTGGTACTTCCCTAGCGAGTAGCTTCCGCATACGACTAGTACAGTACCGTTTACGGCGTAATTTTCTCCGGGCCAAGCTTGTGGCTTCGAAGCCCTGTGGCTGTGTAAGCTTCAGAATCCTGTCAGCAAGTTGAAGATCACGTGGTAGTCAGCGTTGGCTTTAGTTATGATAACAATCTCTCTTGTTCGTACGAGAGGCGACACCTGGGTTCCTGGCCAAGGATGAAGCGGAAATCTGCAAATGTAACGTATCCTGGATCTCTCTCGCTCTTCTTTAAGTTCGCCTGAATACACGTGAGATGAACTGGCTCCCCAATTCGAGGTTTATTATAGATATTCCTCACCTCTATTAGGGAAGGCCAGGGTATTAACTAGGGTTTCAACTAGTAGATTATGCGAAGGTCCCTAGAACTATAGATTCCGGCGCATCCGGGCCGCTACTTGAATCCATGTACTTGTACAACTTCACCTGCATTTGGTTTATAATAACCTCGGTTATCTAGAGTTAAGCGGGAAAAACTATCTACTTAAAAAGCATACTCCAGCTTTCGTTTCCTATTCTCTAGAACTGTTCTATCTATCTCTCCTATCAGGCTACCTGAGCTGTTTCCTAGTCTGTATATTATTTATAGGGTTTCTTGCATACGGAGCTCACCGTCCTGCTCACGAAGGTTCCTTACATTCAAGGAGCATACATCTCATTTTACTGCCCCAATATAACGAACACTGTTTATCCGCACTCAGAACAAGGACGTGGTGAAAATGTTACACGGAAGCTGTCTTTGTGGTGGCATTAAATATGAAGTCGATATTACAGATGAAGCGGCCGAAATGTAAGCCGCTCTATCCCATTCCGAATACATGTGTATATTTCTATTGAGTCACAATTCACCTGGCAACTCCTTTCTATTATCCATAATGATAGGTATATGCTAACGTATAAAGACGTCAACCTGTCACTGTCGGGTATGTCGCAAAATAACTAGCGGAACGACTTCTCTCAACCTCACCGTTCCTCGCTCTTCATTCAAGCTCACCAAGGGCACCTTAAAAACTGTTGATGCGACCCATTTCGATGAAGGCTTTGACATCACACTCGCATTTTGCGGGAATTGCGGTAGTGCAATTTATGCTAAAGCTGAAATGGGCGAGGCCACAGCGGGAGTGTATATAATTCAAGTGGGCACGTTAGATGATACCGGTCCTTTGGAAGCAACGCCTCCTGTCGAACTTAATGTCAAACATAGACCGGGATGGCTTGAACCGGTGAAGGGTGCAAAACAGAGGAAGACTTATGTTCCATAGAAGATGGGAATCATTCAGCTGGGTCTCACTCATATGCTCTGATACTGTTACGGATCCATCCGTACGCCCGGTGGCTGTCACATGACTATCGCGCTTAGCCACCCCGATCGGGCTAGGACTACCCGATGCACCACGAACACCATACCGCGGTAGTTACACCTAGATAGTCGATAGCTTCGATCTTATCAAATGCAATACTATTTCGACTACATCCCTCACACTATCATCTTTTTTGGACAGCAAAAACCCAGTCTCCAGCAGAAAGCTCGTCCAGTGGTGTCCCTATAGAACTTCTTCCATCTAAGTGTTTCTCTCAGATCGTCTTCCTCTTGCTCCGAACATCAGTCGCAGAGACTAGTGTGTCTTGGTCCTCTTTTTAAATAGCTGCCAGCATCTATGTCAGCCGTGCTCTAGCATAGGTTATTAATTCAATTCTATCTTTTTGTGCTAGTGTATGCTTACGATAGACATCATGGGCGGTAGAGTTAATTAACCGAGGATGATTATGATGCGTATTTTAAACTTCTGACTTCTCATAGTTAGTCACTATCTTTTATCTTAAAGATAGTAAGCTTAAAAGGACGCCTTATTAAGCGCGTACTGTAGTTTGTGGGAGGTGGGAGATGATAGGCGGCACATAACAATGTTATTTGCGAAGTAGAATTCCAGGATTTCTAGGGTCTCGTGCGTTCCAAAACTATCGCAAGTTAGGACCTAGGGCTTTCTATTCGCTCGTTCACTTGTTTGAAGATTAAAAACACGGGTAAGCTACTTTAGGCTAATCTTCGAGTCATTATAACCGTTCTCGGTCTATAATGCTAGCTAGGGGTTGAAAAGGTAGTCTAGTTAATCACGCGGACAGGCATCGCGCGGACAGGCATCGCGATTGCGCCGTTCCACTAGGAAAAGTCGGCTCCAATCTCAGATTTCCTCAGCGTGTACTGACGGCGGAATGATCAGCATAACACCTAATGGCCCTCTCACGACGGTATCTTTGTACTCGGCCTAATTTAAATTCAATGTACTATTACATGCCTTTGGGCCCCACCTCGTAGGACCGAACAATACTTATGCCTGCAACCACAGTACAGCAGTGCTTACTAGCTTCCGTCAACCTCCGGCGAGAGGTTCATTAACGTCTGAGCTTTAGCCTCCTTACTAGAGATTTATAAAGTCTTCAACTTGTCCTCAAGGTTAGGAAGTACTATTCAATTTTCACGCTTTAGAAGACTTCAGCCACTATTAGGGTAAATTCTGCACCACCAATAATCAACATGCGTATCTCATTTACTTATATCCTCGCTACTGCACTATCTCTAGTCCACGTTCATGGACAGTGCACACAATCTTCAGGCACCTACGAGGTGCGTTTAAGTGTCTTGCTTACTACAAGAATTTGTCACACTAATAAAAGAGTTAAGGCATGCAGCTCCGATGGAAACAAAGTCGTACGCAGACAATAGCCTAGAATCTCCCCACCTCCTAGAACTAATTTGAAAAGCTTTGGTGCAGTGGATATCATGGTAGCTTGGTGGCGGATTGTGCTAAGGATTACGGTCTTAAATGCAGTTACCAATTAGGCGGCTATGGATGTTACTAAGATCCACGATGGGTTAATGTCAGGAACAGCCTCCCGCTGTCCCTGTCAGGGGCTGTCAGCCCATATTAGTCAGCCTCACGTACATAAGCCCCCAGATCGGTAGAGTAGCTCTCTAGCGATCTGTCTCGTATCAATACAGACTATTTGCACACCCATCCTACTACTATTGCCTATTGTGTATCCAAACCGTACAGGTAACGTCCCTCCCTGCGTCACGCAAATCCCACCGCGCCGCAAGAAAAGAGGGGTACTTCATCGTTGGGATACGATATCTCTATCAACGCGCTGTTTTTCAACTCTCTTCATAGATTGGCAATGCTTTTTACCTTCTTCTATAGGTGTAACGTCCCCCCCTGCAACACGCAAGTCCCCCCATGCCGCAAAGAATCTGCGATTTGAGTATCTTAAAAGTCGCGCTATCGCTGATATTGCTCCGTGACAATGGAACAATTATTCTTAAGGTTATTCTCTACAAACTCAGAAGAGCGGCTAGAAATATTACTGCGTGTTTGGACTTATTGTCGCCCGCTCCGTATCGGCCAGTCTAGGGTTGATTGGCTTCGCACCCCTGTCGTAGCACGATATATACCGGATTTCTATATATCAGAGAGATAAAACAATAGCTATATAAGAGAAGAAGATATCTTTATATTTATTTAAAGTCTGGTCTTTGAAAAAGTTGTGTTCCGGACTTGTCAAGTTATAGCTATAATTCTATTCTATTCGCTTATAACTTCAGTCTGCTTACGTAACTAGCCCCACCATCTCACCCCCCTGACAAAAAAAATGAGCCCACCCGGGAACACCAACATTTCCCTACTATGCCGTTTTTGGTGATAATAATATACAATACAACATTAACTAATTATATTACTATCATAGCTAGTTTTAGAGCATTTTAAAAGCTAGATATTTGTATATTACTCGCGATATTAAATAGTTTTGTAGTGTCGAGTTACCAAAGCCTAGTTTTAACTCTTGACTCTGGCGTCTGATAAGCTTGTCGCAGTCTCTTTGGCAGCTCCTGTATCCGCCGTTGACAGTCTTGTTGCGTGATACTTCTCCACTTAGTCTGAAGCGCAGTTTTAAGGTCTTCTATAGTGTTGATATCGGCGATATTTCGTTTTACTCGCTCCTTGATCAGCTCCTAGAGACTCTCTATAGGGTTGAAGTCAGGCGAGTTAGCTAGGTGAGGTAGCGTCTGGATATTGTGGTGAGATCGATACAATCTAGCAGCTGAGTAGAGGTTACGAGTGCCATGGCTAGGGTCGTTATCCTCGAC
>JXCC01000358.1:0-11970 GCA_000817285.1 Curvularia papendorfii | reverse complement strand
ATACTTTATATTTAGAAGCTAAATAAAGATCTACGTATCTATATAGATTACTATAAGCTTAATACTATTATACGTAAGGATATATATCTAATACTATGTATTAATAAACTACTCGCTCGTCCCTATAAGGCTAAGCTATTCACTAAGCTCAATATACGCGCGGCTTTTAATAAGATCTAAATAGACCCTAACTCTAAGGAGTATACCACGTTCCGTACCTATTATAGAACGTATAAAACTAAGGTACTACCTTTTAGGCTATATAATAGTCTAGCAACCTATTAACGATATATAAATAATATACTAATTAATTACTTAGATAACTTCTATATAGCCTATCTAGATAATATCCTAATTTACTCTAAGTTAGAGTCGGAATACATCTAGCATGTACGTAAGGTTCTAGAAAGGTTAAGATAAGTAAGACTTCAAGTTAATATTAAGAAGAGCGAATTTTATATCACTTGGACGAAGTATTTAGGGTATATCCTTACTAATAAAGGCCTAGAGGTAGATCCTAATAAGGTAGAAGCCCTCCGCAATTAGGTCTAACCTACTACTATTACTAGTGTGAAGTCGTTTCTAGCGCTTTACTAGATTCTACTAGTAATTCGTTCCTAAATACTCGCGAATTGCTAAGCCTATTATCGTACTCTAGAGTCTAGCGAAGCTATCCATATAGGATTCGGACTACGACCGTACTTTTAAGAGGATAAAGGCTACCTTGCTAGCGATCCTAACTTTATATTACTACGACCTAGAGTATAATACTAAAGTAGAGACTAACGTATCTAATAGTGTAGTAACTAGTATTCTATTTTAGAAATAGCTAAGTAGTTTATAGTATCTAGTAGCCTTCTTTAGCAAAGTCCTAGCTAGATTAGAGCTAAACTAGGAGATATATAATAAAGAGTTATATGCTATTATAGTAGCCTTCGATAAGTAGAGATCCAAATTAGCCTTAACCTACTCCTAGGTCTAAGTGTACTCTAACTACTACTCACTAGAATACTTTATAACTACTAAAGTTCTAAACGCCTAATAAGTAAGATAGGCTAAATAGCTCGTCTTATTTAACTTCTATATCTAATACACGCCTAATAAAGATAACGCTCGCGTTGATATTCTTAGCCGTCGTGAATAAGATATATAGAACTTAAGGACTACCTAAGTTAATAACTATTCGTAGGTCCTTCTAGGACCGTACTAACTTAATAAGTAAATTAACTCTAAACTCGCTAAGGTATATATAGAATAACTATTAGAGTAAGCTACTACGCTACTAGTAGTTAAGCCTACTTAGGAGACTATGTCTCTAGACTCTCTTAAGCTAATTAAGCTTCTATTATAAGAAAACTATACGTCGTTTAAGGAAGAGCGCCGTACTCTCCCTAATAAATATTAGATAGAGAATAGATTATTACTCTACTCGAACCGCCTTTGCGTGTAACTAGACTCCCCCGCTTATACTTAGCTAATCCGAGAGGCTCACGACTAAGCCTCGTCCACTCACCCTAGTGTAAAGAAAACTTATTAGCTACTATCTTAGAAGTACTATTGGAAAGGTATAGAAGCTACCTATAAGAGGTATATATGGAACTACCTAGCCTATTACAAAGCCTATCTAAGATAGACCTAAGTCCTAGGGCTGATTCACCCCCTCCTAATTCCTAATAGGCTAATATAGTATCTCTATATTAACTTTAAGAAATTCTCTAAAGATAAAGCTAAATATAACTAAATTATAGTTATAATCGACTAGTTATCTAAATAGGCTATCTCTATCCCTTATTATAAGACTATTAACGTAAGGGGTATAGCTAAACTCTTCGTCTAGTAGGTATACTAATTTAGATATACCCTAGAGACGATTATCTCTAATTAAGGACTATAGTTTGTGTCTAGTTTCTAGTCTAAATTCTATTAAATCCTAGGCGTTAAAGTTAAGCTATCTACTACCTACTATAAGGAAACTAATAGCTAAATAGAGATTATAAATAAGTATATTAATTAGAGACTACGTCTATTCGTATCCTACTACTAGGATAACTAGAGTAGGCTACTACCTCTAATTAATCGCGCGCAAATTGCCCTATCTTACTCTTCTATTAGCATGTCCCTATATTGAATCCTTTATAGATCCAAACCTAAGTAAAGCTAGGACTAGTAGTACCTAACTAGTATCCTTACTTCTACTAATAAACTTAACTATAAGGACGCTCTAGCGCTCGCTACCTATATATATACTATATAGGAAATCGCTAAAAAGTAGATAGAGAAGGCCTAGAACCGGATACGTTCTATAGTAAATCGACATCGTCGACCTATTAATTAGGATATTAGTAATATAGTATTCTTAGATATAAAGATCTAGCGATCGACTATCTAAGCTAGAAGCTAGCCACTAAATAGAAGGGTCTATTTAGGGTCCTAGAGAAAGTTAGCTACTCCTACTAACTTTAACTTCTAGAAGGCTCCTAGATCTATAACGTATTCGCTTTAGAACTACTATATAAAGACCCTTAAGATCCCCTCTCTAGACAAGAGGCTCCTAAGCCTCCTAGTATACCTATTTAAGGCGTAGAAGAGTAGGAAGTAGACTAGGTTCTTACTAGTAAGTTATATCGTAATAAATTAAAGTATTAGGTAAGCTGGATTAGACATAACCCAGACCCTACCTATACCCTACCTCCAACTTCATAGGAGCTCCCTATAAGCTTAGAGAGTTCTATAAGTAAAACCCCTTAAAGCCAGGACCTCTATAGGCCCTTAGCTAGTGGATTTAAGCTTAGGAGAAAGGCCTAGAAGATATAACTATACTACAAGATAATCGAGTTTAAAAAATAAAAGGGATGCCTCTTATAAACTAGTCCGAGTCGTATCTAGAGTAGATAAGGAATAGTTAAAAAGCGAAAAGCGACACTATAAGTAGAAGATAAGTAACTATATCATAAGTAAATATAGCTATAGGACTAGCTATCTACTAAGAGGGGGGTAGTATAATAATATTATAATACTACTAAGTATCGGACTCGTCCTAGAGCTAGGTCGGAGCAAATATCCACCGCTCCTTTAGTAGTTAGTTGTTCTTAAGTTAGATCTAAGTCGGATCTAACTAAGGATGGGTATTTATTAAGACACCTCCTATAGCTAGCTCTATAGACTTTTAATATCCTTTTCGTATAAGGCCTCATTAGGTGTCTATTCGAATTAAGGCTCGTTTAATGCCCCACGCACTTCCATATGCCTCTGAGTGACACTACTGCCGATACTGATCTGAGTAGTCTTGCCTGCGCCGTTACAAATACTAAGCGCTGCACTGCCTCATTACTGAGCGCTTATGATTGGCTAGTGTGATGACTACTAATTAGTTAAAGGTACTCACCACTGAGCACTGTAGGTCCTGCTTATTACTAAGCGCCTGCTCGTTATTAAGTAGTCACGTGAGTGCGGCACGGTTGGGAAGAATTGCGGCACGGTGCTTTAGGTTGGATCCTCTAAACTGCTAACAGCTGCTGGGATGTAATCGCGGGTGATTACTTCGTAGGTCTTTAGACAGCTGTGTTCTCAGATCGTAACACCGCCTCACTCATCTGACTTACTCTAGCCTCTTAACGTTAGCTATTTCTCGCCATTAAAGCGCTCGTATAGCCGTAAGGTAGAGAGTCTAATACGCAACTATATTAACTATATTACTAAGTTTGAGTTTCTGCCAGCATTTAAGGTAGCCTTTTGATTAATCGTTCACGTTAGCTAATATCTACTCAGCTTTTTAAGGTGTAGGCCTTATTGTCAAGGATATATTGTTAGGACTGTTGGTGGTATGAAGGTACAGCACCAAATATATTGGAGTAGGCCACGGGCAAACAGTCATGTATTCACGAGACGAATCACTAGAGAGCCACTCTAGTGATTGCTGAGTACTTATATGGCTATCTAGCGCCCGGCTTACTAAGGTGTATGGTCTTACGTGACTCTGGGCTAGATGGGTCCAACCTGGACCAAGTCCTAACATATATATCCTAGAGGGTGCTAGCCTATCAGGATATATAGGGGTGCGGAAGTAGAGGAAGAAGGCTGCTTGTCCTAGAGTAGACTCAGAGGTAGTACTACTGCTACTTGTCCTACTATAGACTCAGAGGCAGTGTATGACTTCGAGTAGCGTAGGTAATAGTAGACGATACTAGGGGAGAGAAGGATAGTAAGTAAGTATAATATATTGCTAGTCTAGATCAGATTCACGTGAACCGTTCTTCTCTGATCTCTCTCTGCTTTTCTTCTCTTCTTCCTATCTACTTGACTATCCTACTACTATATATACCTTGATAGATAGAGTCTAGAATAGTCTATCTAGTAGTAGATTGCGTAAGCTTAGATGTCATAGATAGGTGTCTAGAGATCGATTAATCACAGCTATTAATCACAGCTTCTAACAGTAGATCAATTGCAGATTCAGGTGTAGTCCTGATCACCTAGAGTCTGCTGGAGATCAGCTAAGTAGCTCATGTCTCCAACACTTATTCCTCTCTAGCTAGACACTATTCTATTAAAGCTTGACGTATAGCTATGTATGCTAACTACACTAGCTCTACCAGCTCTTATAGAAGCTCTTTAGCATGCCTATACGCCAAGCAACGTACGTGAGCTTAAAGCTTAATTAATACTAATAAGTAATCGTGTTTGATAGTATAAAAGTTCGTTACTAGCTTTAATTATTGCAGCGATTGGCTAGCGATCGAATCGCTAGCCTTGAAAAGGCTAATGAGGCAGTGTTACAAGTAACAAGAAGGATCTCTCCTTGACGCGGGGTGACGGGGTTGAAGACCAACCACGTCCACGTCAGGAGGTAATGACATCGCGGGGCTTGGGGTCACGTGATGTGTACTCCCGCCAAGAGCCATTCTCCCGCCAAGGAAGGGAGAACGGGTGGCCTTGGGAGAGTTGCGCTCCCACTGCTCCCATAGAAACATACTTCCGAGGGAGAGTAGGGAGTATTAGGTTATAACACGATGAGTATAAGAATAGGTTGGATTTCATTATTACACTCGTTGTGGTTAACTATTACACGGGGTTTAGGATATACTTCCCTAGTCTCAGTCCGGGTTAGGGCGAGCTAGTTTAACTAAGTATAACCGTGCGATTATTTAGTTGGAGGTCTAGATAGAAAAGAGTTATAGATATAACTAAAAGAATAACAATTAATTCTATACTAAGATAGAATAACTAAGTATTAATCTATATAAGAGAAGAACTTATAAGAGTTAACTATAATAAGTATAATAATAAAATCTAACCTATTCTTATACTTATTACTTATAGTCCTAGTATCTATATCCTCTAATATTTCCTTAATATCTCTAGATTCCTCTAATGCTATAACATCCCTAAATATAGTAGTATCTGCCCTTTTAGCGAGATATCACCTCTTGGTGAGATATTAAATTACGTGATCCACGCCCTGTGTTGATTATTACCTTCTAACGTGTTCGCTGGTTGGCCTTCAACCACGACTCCTGCGTTAAGGAGAGAATCCTTCTTTGTTACCTATAACATTATCCCCCCTCCTAGGCGTATCGTCCTAATACCCTAGAATATCGTTTTCCCGTGCCGTTCTGTGAGGCGTGGGCTGCATATAAGGTCGGTCGGCCTCAGGCCATTATATCCGTCCCTTCCTGCCTCTAGCCTTCCTAACCATACCCAAGGTCCAGAAATCTCGCGCTCCCCGTCCGTACTCGTCCACTAATCAGAAGCGTGCTCGCGTAGCGCGTGTAGAGCAAGAGGGTCTAGAGATAAATTTCTATTGTAAACGTTGTGAAGAGAAGAACTTACAGTGTTTCGTTGAAACTTCTTCTAGTCGCTGTGCGGGGTATATTTTAGTTGGTACTAAGTGTAGTTTGTTCGTGTCCAAAGAAGAGTGGGAGAAAGTTCAAGCTAAGCGCGAGCGTAAGGAGTTGGAAGTGGCCTAAGCTAAAGAATGTCAGGCTTTAGCTGCCGCTGAAGCGTCTCGTTTGCGTCGTGAACTTCTAGAGGTAAAGAGTAAAGAGCGATCCTTCGCTTAATGGGATCTCGCAATTCTTACTATGCAGGATCGCGCGAAAGAGTAGGCCGAGGGGAACTCTGCCCTAGTATGGACCTTCCAGCAACCGAACCATCGCTATCTAGACCCTCGACTGACCTGGGCTAGTTATAGGCTAATTATTCTTCTTTTAACCTCTTTTCCCTTAATTATTACCTTTTCTATAAGAATCTAATTCTTATTTCTTTAGATATTTTTAGTAGTACTTACGTACTAGTAACTTATAGTTTATTAGGTTTCCTTTAGATTCCTAAGTATTATAGCTCTCTAGCTATTCTTACTACTTAATTAAGTACTTCTACTAACTTCTAATTTTCTATAGGTTCCTAATTTCCTTAACTACGTACTCGTCGTCCTTAAGCTCTATATTTTCTACTAGCTTAGCGTTTTAGGGTACTAGTTCTAATAGTTTCTTATAGAAAATATTATATATATATATACCTACTAGTAGCTATAACTTATAGTTTACTAGGCCTATTATCTTTAGGATTTTAAATAGTCCTAGTTAGATTTTATCTAGTTTCTTATATAGCTATTTAGTCTTTAGATTTTATTATAATAAGAAAACTTTATCCCTCTTTTTAAAGGTTAGTCCCTTAATTCTTTACTTATTTACTATTTTAGACGTTATAAGGTTCCTATAAGTAATATTCTTACTTAATTCTTTATATAGTCCTCGTATTAGTTAAGCCTTATCTTCTACTCTAACTATAATACTTTTAATATTCTTTAGATCTTAATAAGTAACTAGCTTATATCTATAATTTGCGTAGTATAGCGAGTACTTCGTAGTTACTAATCTTAAACTATTATAGGCTAACTACGCTATTAGTAATAGCTCTATCTAATTATCTTAACGTTTATTTACGTAATTTCGTAAATATTATTCTAGCGTCTAGTTTATTCGTTCTATCTAGCTATCTATTTCTAGGTAGAAGCTCGTTAAAAGCTTCTTTTTAACTCCTAATTCCGCTAGGAATATTATCTAATACTTTAAAGTGAATAATTTATCTCTATCTATTATAAATTCTTTAGGTATCCTATACTCTAATACTAGTGCCTTAGTAACTTTATACGCGTATTCCTCTACCATAATAGTTTCTTCTATTAGTATAAATTTTACTACCTTAGTTAATTAGTTTATAATTACTAAGATTATATTATAAAGTCGTCTAGACCTAGGTTTAACTAATTTTAGGAGCTTTACTATAAAGTCTATTATAATACTAGTTTATAGTTATATTAGTAGTAGTAAGGGTTATAGAAGACTATAGGGCTTATATCTCTTAGGCTTATTCTAGTAATATACTAAATAATTATCTAATACTTCCTATACCTTCGCTTATAAGCGTAGTATCTTAAATACCCTTCTTAGTTATCTAACTATTTTATCTACTCCTATATATCCATACTCTAGGGACTTATATAATTCCTTAATAAGATTAGTTCTTATATAAGGAGGTACGTACGTACTTATATAGTTATTTAGAATTTTAACCTCTCTCTAGTTATTATCTACTTCTAGTGGGTATAGATTGGTATTTATAGTCTATAGTATTGCTTTCTCTTACCACTCCCGCGTTAAATCTTCGACTCGTTTAACTACTATAGCTATCTTAGCTAATTCTAGCTAGTTGTAATGTAAAGTACCGTCTAGTATTTCCTTAAATACTACGTTATATGGTTCTAGTTGTCCTTCGTCGCGTAGATCTGATCTTTAGCTTAGAGTATTTATAGCTCCATTAAGCGATCTAGCTCTATAAGCGATCTTAAAGTCGAACTAAGCTAGTATCTCTATGTATCTAACTTATTATCTATTAAGTTTCTTAATCGTTATAAAACTTATTAAGTTCTAGTAATTAGTAAAAACCTTAATTATATAAGGTAATCCTAATAGATAAACCTCCTATTATTTAAAAGTATTAACTACCTTAAGTAGTTCCTTATCGTGAATATTATAATTTAGTTCCGCTCCTTAGAACTTTCTAGAATAGTAGAATACTAGTCTCTATTTTCTATCGTTACTTTACTATAATAATATAGCTCCTAAGGCGTAATCTAAGGTATTGGTCTTAAGCCTTATTAACCTATATAGGTTATATATCTATAATACTAGTACCTTAAGAAATATCTACTTTAGCGTTCTAAAGGTGGTCTTATATTTCTCTATCTATTTAAATCTAACGCTCTTCTTTATAATCTTAGTAAGTAGTATAGTTATTTAGAAGTAGTTACTAATAAACTTCTAATAGAAGTTTATAAGTCCTAAAAAGAATTATATATCTTTAATATTCTTTAGCGTCTTTTATATTTATACTACCTAGACTTTTTTTAGATTTATTTTAACCTCTTTAGTTAAGGTTATATAGCCTAGGAATTCTATCTTTTATTTATAAAATTTATATTTTCCTAACTATAGGTATAGCTTATATTCCTTAAGCTTCTTAAGTACTTTCTTAATATATCTAATATATTCTTTAAGTGATCCTCTAGAGTGCACTAGTATATCGTCTAGATATATTATCGCAAAGACCCTAAGGTATTTGTTAAGTGCGTTATTAATAACTATTTAAAAAGTCGCTAGCGTATTTATTAACCTAAATAGTATAACTATATACTTAAATAATCTATATTTCGTCTTAAATACTATTCTACTTATTACCTTCTTTAATTTTAATCTAGTAAAATCCTTCCTAGATATTAAACTTTATAAACTACTTAGCTCCCTAGAATCGATCTATAAGCTCTATTATAAGTAGTAAGGGATATTAGTTCTTCCTTATAACTAGGTTTAACCTTTAGTAATTAATATATAGTCGCTACTTCCTATTAGGCTTCTTTATAAATAATATTAGTAAGGCTATTAGGCCACTTCCTAGTCTAATAAATCCCTTCTTTAAATTCTTTTAGAGGTACTCTCTTAGCTTAGCATTATGCTCGGGCGCTATAGGGTATATTCCTTCTAGGCGCAATTTAGCTCTATCCTCTATAATAATCTTATAATTCTAATTCTAGTAATCTACTAAGTCTATAGCTTTATTTTCCTTAAATAGTTCCCTAAATTCTTTTATTTAGTATTCTTCTAGTATATCTAATAATATAGATTTATCTTTACTATCTATTATTAGCCTATCTATAAGTAAGGGTCTATCCTTCTTAGTCGCGACTTATCTTATCTAGATAACTTCTACTTACTAAGGGTCCTTTATATAAATTCTTACGATCTTATATAGTAAAATCTTACTAAATCTCCTATCCTAAGTTATATACTAATTCTTTAGGTATATTTTATATCGTACTCTAGTAACCTTACGCGTAGGTTCTTAGCTAAGTATTATCTACCTTTACTAATTAATAGTAGGGTTATAGGCATCTAGCTAGATATAACTAATTAATATATCTTCTTCTCTAAGATCTATAATATTAATATTTATTTAACTCTTTATATTAGCTACTATTACTAGTACTAACTTCGTTTCTAGTCTTATTACGCTACTCCTATATACTACTAGGCTATTATTAGCTAATACTACTCGTATTATCCTTTTCTTAGCTTAATAGGGTATATTATATTTCTTAATCGCTTTTAGTAATATTACTATTCTTACTACGCTACTATCTATTATAGCTTATAGTTTATAACTTACTATATTTATAGTTATAACTAGTCTTAGTTCGTAGCCTCTAGCGTTACGTACTTCTTTAAGGGTCGTTTTCGGACTGCCTTTACTAGTATAACCCTATCCTTAGCGGCATCCTAGTTTTTTAGTCGTGAGATTCGTCCTTTCTCCGACTTCTTTCTTGACTTTGGCGGTGTTGGATAGTATCTAGCTTGTTGTTTGGCCTCGCTATATACTAGATAGGCGTCCCTATAGTATATACTCTAGTGTAAGTGCCTATAAGACACTAGTTCTTCCATTTTCTCCGTAGATCTTAATACTTTCCCTAGCTCTCTTACGGCTTTCTGTGGCGGGAAATATCCTTAGTTAGCCTTTGCGTTAAAGTGTACTATGCACTAGTCGTCCGTGTAAAAGGTCTAGTGGATATTTGTATAGGGAATCATCTCTTCTAGCGTCTCTAGTGGATAGGTTTATTATTCCAACGTCCTATATCTCTTATATCCTGCTATGCGGCATTCCTTAGCCGCTATAGTGTTATGTAGATAGTGTTTCTCGTGCCTTGCCGTAGTTCGCTGTTCTTGGTAGAACCGGCATTTCTCTACGCAATTGATCTATTCTAAGCGTTCGTGTGCTTCTTAGTAATCTACCTTATAGATAGGGTAGTCTAAGATAGGATAATCGTCTTCCTATAGATGCGTATAGTAGTAATTATTTACGTCGAGCTTGCTTTACTCCTTAGTATTGTTGTAATATATATAAAATTCCCTTTTATAGTATGCCTATTAGAGCTCCTAGTGAGCCTCCTCCTTATTCCTGTAGTCTCCGTTTTGCTTATATTCTAGTAAAGTAGGGTCTATGAAGATAGGCTATTTCTTATAGGCTTGCCTAGCTACCCTCTTAGCTTTTAGTCTAGTAATATTAATTCTTTATTCTAAGAATATATAGTCGTTTGCTAGGTGGGTGCCGTCACTATAGATCTAGTAAACTCCCTCTGCTAATCTTTATTCTACATCGGTATCGTGGATTCTCTAATCCATCGATGCTAGTGTGTCCTATCTTATAACTTACTTAGCCTAGGCCACTTTAGGTATAACTATATAGTCGTCCCTATTCTCTTACTAAGCTTCTTTATAGAGATCTAGGTTACTAAGGTTATCAACTAGTTCCTTAATTAGGTGTGCCCTTAGCATCCTAATTTTAACTATTATTTACTTAATCTTATTCTTTAGATAGTCTTTATAGAAGTATCCTACTTTACTATATTAAAGATATACTTTATTATTATAACGTTTCTTACATTTATCTATAGATAGACTATCTTAGTTCTTTCCTTATAGTTTCTAATTCTTAGTTTTTTCTTATACCTTACTAGTTATAATAGTATTACTATTTTTATTAGTGCGACTTTATTATTTCCTTATATTTACTATATTAGGTTGGAATTATTCTTTCTATTATATATTCTATTCCTATAGTTAGTTATTAATACGCGTGGCGAGCTTAATGTTACACGGGGTTTGGATATACTTCCCTAGTCTCGATCCAGGTTAGGGCGAGCTAGTATAACTAAGTATAGCCGTGCGATTATTTAGCTAGAGGTTTAGGTAGAAAAGAGTTATAGATATAATTAAATAAATAATAATTAATTCTATACTAAGATAGAATAACTAAGTATTAATCTATATAAGAGAAGAACTTATAATAAGTTAACTATAATAAGTATAATAATAAAATCTAACCTATTCTTATATCTATTATATTCTATCCTAGTACTCCCTATTCTCTCTTTATTCTAGGAGTAGTAGGAGTATAATTCTCCTAAGGCTACCTATACTCTAAAAGTATTAGTCTTAGTAAGAGTATACGTTACGTGACTTCTAGCCCTACGATAGTTATTACCTTCTAATATAGACGTAGTTAGTCTTTAACCTTATTACTTTATATTAAGGAGAGAATCCTTCTTATTATCTATAATATTATCCCCCCTCTTAGGTATATTATCCTAATACCCTAAGTTATCGTTATCCTACGCTAACTCGTGAGGCGTGGGCTGTATATAAGGTTGGTAGGCCTAGGCTATTATATCCGTCCCTTCCCTCTAGCCTTCCTAACTATGCCTAAGGTTCCATCTTCCGCTCGCGATACTATATTAACTTCGACTTAACGTCGCTAGGCTTAGTCTAATAAGATTCGCTATTAAGGGAAAAAGATAACTTTTCGTTATAAGCGCTATAAAAAGAAGAATCTTCGTTACTTTATAGATACTATATCTGG
>JXCC01000357.1:0-94269 GCA_000817285.1 Curvularia papendorfii | reverse complement strand
GAGGGGACAGAGTGTAGAAGAGACGCACATCGTTTGCTGTTGCAATCAAGTCAGTAGAGGACGAGGGTGCGCGCAACTACCATGTCGGGGAGACCCTAATAGAAGATGCGCATAAGCTGCCATCTACACACTTATGGTGTTACTCATTTCACAAGTTGACAACGCGAGTGTCATCGTTGAGAAACTGGCGGCGATATCGCGCTATCTCTTCGGCAATGCCGTTTGGATCTTTGATGTTCCTCTGGCGGAGCTCCTTGAGTACGCCGCGGAGACCGTCGTTCCACCTCTGCTTTTCTTCAGACGTCTTGCCTGGGTTTGCTGTTCCGAGCTGGAGAAGCAGCTTGTCACCTATACAAAAATCTAGTCAGTCTGCGTACAATGGAGGGGAGAAGCAATGACCAATGGCAGAAACTCCTTTGTTCAATAACGCACCAGTGATAGTCGCGTCCCTGAAATGCTGTGCAGGGCATTCAGGGTAAGTGCAAGCGCCACCTTCGGTCTCGGTCTGGCAGAATGGCGTATCGGGGTCTATCTGGTGGCTAAATGTCATGGACAGAAAACCTCCAGCCACATCTTGTAAATAACTTGGATGATAGCGATATGACTTGAACATTCGAAGCGGACTTTCGTACTGCTTGAACGGGGGCGGCTCATCATCCTTCTCCTCAGGTGTGGGCTCCTGCTCTGTTTTAGCCAAGTTTTCTAAGGGGTGATATAACTTACAGGTTCCACGACGTCCACTACCGATATTGTCCTTGACTGCAATTCGGGTGCTAGACCATTAGCGATGTTAGTAACCGGATGTGATGGATTGTTTCCCGAGAGAGTATTTTCCGCTTCGGAGCCATATTCGGATTCTTCATCCGAATCGGAACCGGAATCAGAGTCGTCTGAGCTGTCATCAGACGATGAAGCAATGTCCATGGCGCCATCTTCTGCTTCAGTTTGGCCTGCTTGCGGAAGGGTATCATGCGGAGGAGTATCCTCTTGCACATCATTCATATCCTGATCAGCGTCGGGTGGTTCGTAAGCCTCCTCATCCTCTGCAGAACTGTGAGATACAGGTGCAGGTGGAATGCTCATCTGGGTATTCTGGGCTTCCGCCGCTGAATCAGTTCCTACAACCGTGTGTTCCTCTGGGTCATATTCTGGCTCATACTCTTCCTCGTCCTCGCCGTCCTCACTTTCGGAAACGGACATCTCGACGTCTCCTTCTTCTGATGGGGAGGGTGCGTTGGCTGGTTCAGTCGTTCCCGAGGCACCGGGAATGTTTGCGTTGGAGCTATCAAGCTGGACGACGCCATCGTTTTTAGCTGGGGGCGGAGGATCATAGAAATCCTCACCCATATCGCTTTCAGACACAGCGGCTGAACTTTGCGACCTAGACACTCTGGAGTCATTGTCTTCGGCTGCATGGATAGTGCCATTCGCATTGGATGTTATTTCTGGCTTCGAGAATTGGTTGAGCTGGCTTGTACTAGACAGAGGTTGGTTTTGAGGTTGCGAGGTACTTTGTCCAAGGCCCGGAAGCGTGGCGTATTCTTGAGAAGGCTGGCTTGGAAGTGGTGGCCGATTAGGAAGGCCAATCTTTGAGTGGTCCATGATGCCTGGACCTGGTTTTTGATAGGATGGTCGTACAGGGAGGGGGTTTTCGTTCGTAGAAGATCGAGGGGCACTGTCCACATTTTGGGACGGGGCATTGGGTTCCGGAGACTGCTCGCGCTCTATCTCATCTTTCTTGGCACGAAGTTCCGCATGAGACATGCCCTCTGTGTCGACACCAAGACTCTCCAACTCCTTTGTCAGTTGTTCCTTGTCTTTTGCAATCCTTTCGTTGAGTGCGGTTAAATGCTCCAGTTCCTTGGCCAATTCAGCCATCCTGCTTGTATTGCTTGCTATCTCTGCATCCAGAGTAGGTAGTTTAGACTGAATCTCAGCGCGGCGAGATTGCGCAGTGCTTTTGGCGGCACTGGTAGAGGGCTTCGTTGGAGTATGATTTTGAGGTGGCAGCGCTGCCGTCGAAGACTTCTGTGGTATGGGCGACGAGGCAGCCGCAGCGGAAGCCAATCTGTCTCTTTCGCGTTTTTCAGCAAGCTTTTTCTTGAGTGTCTCTCGCATGGCAACCAGTTGTTTCTCTTTGTCTGCTAACTCTTTCTCCCGCGCAAGGGTGCTGGGTGTCTGTGACCCAGGTGTACCACCAGCCGGGGTACCAGATAGCGCAGATGCAGTGTGAGAGGCAAAGTTGGGCAGATTTCCAGGTGTTTGACGGGGTGTCTGAGTAATTGTGGAGGCCGGTGGTTCGTCCTCAATGTCCATGTCGCTACCATTGGATTCATCCTCGCTGACCTCTATTATCATGGACTCGTCTTCTGCACGAGCATGAGGAGATCGGCCAAAGGGTGTGGTGGGTCCTTGCGAAGCTGGTACTTCTGTTCTTGAGGTGTGTGGCTTCTGAGATACAGCTGGCGAGGGTTGAGATCCGGTAGGAACTGTGGGGTTGGAAATCGGAGTAGGGTTCATGAATAGGCCAGGAATTCCAGTAAAAGATGGCATGGAGCTCTGATTTGTACGGGCAGCCGAACCACCTGCAGCTGGTTCCGCGGCCTGGGCCTGCTCTACTCGTTGGGAGGGACCAGATGACTGCCCGGCACCATTGCTCGCCCCGACCGGCCCTTTTTGCCTCGCCTTGATTGCCTCCAATCGCTGCTTGATCAATTCGGTGTTTCGTGCCCTCTGTTCGTCAGTCACGGGTGCCTTGGCAGTGGGTGTGGTCGCAGGCTGAGGAGTCTTGGGCTTAGCAGGTGTCGTTTGCTGCGCTGGGCTCACTGGTTTGGATGTTCCAGCCTGTTTCGCTGCCTTTGCGGCTTGCAGGCGGGCAATGTAATCTCTGCGGTCACCTGGTGCAGTCGGGGACGCGATGGCCTTGGCTGAGGGTGCGGGAATGGCGCCTGTTTTGAGCGTGGGCATCGTACTGTGCTGTGGGGCAGCTGTTGGCTGAACGGCTGGCGCACTCGATGGCTTGGGCGGCAGAATAGGAGCGGGCTCAGAGGGCAGGTTCATGCTTTGATACAAGCTTCTGAGCAATTCGGGGTCAAGGTTCTCATCCGCCAGAGTACGGTATGGAATGTTATGGCTGTGCAGAAGTTTGATAAATTGTTTCGCAGACTCGCGGTCCTGCTGCAGTTTCTCCACGACTGTCGGCTGGTTTTCCTGCTGCTGCCCTGTGGCCTTGTTGCTCGAGCCGTTCTGCTGGGCAGCAGGAGCAGGAGGGGGTCCACCGTTCACATTGGCTGGCGGAGGTGGTTTGGATACGTCAGTCTCGCTCACTTCACCATCCTCACGATCATTGTCCATGATTTTCTGTATGCGCTGGTTGGCGGGAATGGGCGCAGGCGCGGGCGCGGATGCAGTTGGTTGAGGTGGAGCAGGTGGATGGGGAGGTCGTTGAGCAAAGGGCGGAGGGAAGTGCGTTGGCAAGGCGAGATTCTGCGGAGTCTGGGGAAGCGACGGCGGAGTAAAGCCCATGGGAGCAAATGGCGGCGGGGGCAGGTTGGGTGGAGGGAATGCGCCATTCTGAATGAGGGCCCATATGTTTGCGTCGGGAGGCAGTTGCGGTGGCCAGGAAGCTGCGCATTGTGTCAGTAGAGCGGAATCTAAGATATTTTGTCAGGAGCAGGCGACTCACGCGCTGGGGGCGGGGGCTGCTGGCGGTTCTGTGGATACGAATTGAAGTTGATGCCGGGCAGTTGTTGCAGCGGAGGAGCGCCGCGCTGTTCTTCGGGCGGCGCGCCTTGGGGTGGATGGAAGGGCGGAGGGGGAAAGCCGTTGGGAAAGCCGTAGAACGGCTGCGAGTAGTTGTTGGCCATGACCGAGTGCAGCTGCGACGGCCTGGAGCTCTACGCGTCTTGTAGCACGGCTGGTTCTAGCGTCAACGCATGGGTCCGAGGCGGCAGCGGCGATGACGGCGATGACGGTGACGGCAGATGGCGGCAGGGATGGGTTGCGCGGGTGGGCGGGGCGGGTGAGAGAGATTCGTTCAGGCGTCGCCGCGATGGAGCCTTTGCGCAGGTAGTGTCGTCAAAGCCGAGTCGTGAATGTTCAATTTCGCGACGGGCTGGGCCACTGCGGAGGGCACGTGACGCTGCACTGGCACGCGCTGCGCGAGTCAGCGCGGCGCCAACTGTGGCGTCATCTGTGGCTGGGTGTGGCGCGCGGTGTGGCACGTTGCTAGGGGCAGGCCGCTGTGGTTGTTTACGACGGGCGGTAGCGCATGCACCCGCCAATCTGCAGATTCGCTCTCCACCAACTTCCCCAGAGGCAGGCCGTGCGTTGTTGTGTTTCTGTCCCACCCTCCCTGCATTCTGCTTTCTGCATTCTGCGTCTTGCATCCAGCACTGTGGCTGCATACAATGTCTGGCACATAATCCTCTAGCACCCACCGCCATATACCACCGACACCTCCGCCATGAGCGCGCCGGCGCCCAATGGCCGCCCTTTCGCGCGCAACTCGCGCAACAGCCCGTTTGCCAGGAACGCTTCCATATCTACTTCTGGCCAGAACTCTACAAATCGTCCACATTCCGCCCTCATCTCCTCGCCGCTGGCCGAGGCCGAGCCCACCATGGGACACCTACGCCACCGCTCTCTCACCAACCTTACCTCCCCCACCCTCGGCCGTAGCGACACAGCACGCTCGCGTTCCAACTCGAATCGTAACAGCACACTTGGGGGCACCTTTGCACCTCAGTTCATCTCCGAAGATGACAACGAGGCTCCCCGTTTGGGTGGAATCGTAGAGGGCGAGAACGACTTCTCCGGCAAACGCTATGTCTGGCTTAAAGACCCGACCACGGCTTTCGTCCGAGGCTGGGTCGTACAAGATCTCCCCGAGGGAAGAATACTCGTACAATGCGACAATGGCACCCAGCAGGAGGTCGATGCCGATGCGATTGATAAGGTCAATCCAGCCAAGTTTGACAAGATCGACGACATGGCCGAACTCACACATCTCAACGAGCCCTCAGTCATACACAACTTACACATGCGTTACCAGGCCGACCTGATCTATGTACGTCCTGCTTGTCTTGTGACGGTAGTATGTGTTGCCGTGCTAACATCTTGTAGACGTACTCCGGCTTGTTCTTGGTCACAGTAAATCCATATTGCCCCCTGCCAATATACTCAAGAGAATACATCAATATGTATCGGGGACGGAGCAGAGAGGAGACCAAACCACATATCTTCGCAATGGCTGACCACGCCTTTCGAAACCTCATTGAGGAGGGCACAAACCAGAGCATTCTCGTAACGTGAGTGAACACACTGCTAGGTAGAATGTTAGCTAATCATCCGTAGGGGAGAGTCTGGTGCGGGTAAGACAGAAAATACCAAAAAGGTCATCCAGTACCTGGCTGCAGTCGCCAACTCGGACACCCCACACGTCAAGTCAGGAGGGCGTCAGCTTTCCAACTTGTCTGAACAGATCCTCCGTGCCAACCCAATCCTGGAAGCATTCGGAAACGCGCAAACGGTGCGGAATAACAATTCTTCCCGTTTTGGAAAGTTTATCAGAATCGAGTTTTCACGGACTGGTCAGATTACCGGCGCATACATTGACTGGTACCTCTTGGAAAAGTCAAGAGTGGTGCGACTCAACTCCAACGAGCGCAACTACCATGTCTTCTACCAACTGCTGCGCGGTGCGGACAGTCAGATGAAGCAGGAATTCTACCTGGACAACAAAGATACCGCAGATTTTGAGTACACCAAGCATGGAAACGACGTCATCTCTGGTGTCTCGGATCCCGAGGAATGGAATAGCTTGATCGAGGCCTTCCATGTCATGGGATTCAGCGACAAAGAGCAATTTGCCATTCTGAAGACCGTTGCCGCAGTCCTCCACTTGGGAAACATTCGCGCGATAAAGGAAAGCCGGCGAGCAGACCAAGCAACACTTGATCTTGCAGCTGAACAGCAGGCTCAGATCGTTGCCCAATTACTCGACATCTCTGTAGAGGATTTTATTAAAGCGCTACTGCATCCTCGAGTGAAGGCCGGTAGAGAATGGGTTGAGAAAGTGCAGACGCCGGAGCAAGTCAACCTCTCCATTGACGCGCTCGCCAAGGGTATATACGAGCGTGGTTTCGGCGATCTTGTTGACCGTATCAATCGGCAGCTGGACCAGACTGGTGCTGGTGGAGACGATTCGCACTTCATTGGTGTGCTCGATATCGCTGGTTTCGAAATCTTTGATGAGAACAGCTTTGAACAGCTGTGCATCAACTACACAAACGAGAAACTGCAGCAATTCTTCAACCACCACATGTTCGTCTTAGAACAAGAAGAGTACGCCCGGGAACAGATAGAGTGGAAGTTTATCGACTTTGGGCGCGATCTCCAGCCCACAATCGACCTCATCGAGCTGTCGAACCCCATTGGAATCTTCTCCTGTCTAGACGAAGACTGTGTGATGCCCAAGGCCACCGACAAGAGCTTCACAGACAAGCTGCATTCTCTTTGGGACCGCAAAAGTACCAAGTACAAACGGTCACTTCTAACCCAAGGCTTTGTTCTCACACACTACGCTGCTGAAGTAGAGTACTCGACTGAGAATTGGCTGGAAAAGAACAAGGACCCACTAAATGACAATGTCACTCGACTTTTGGCAGCTTCTTCCGACAAGCAGATTGCGAATCTCTTCGCAGACTGTGCCGATCCAGATGATGACCTGGGCGGAACCCGCAGTCGTGTCAAGAAAGGCCTCTTCCGAACAGTGGCCCAACGCCACAAAGAGCAGCTATCAACACTGATGACCCAGCTTCACTCCACACATCCCCATTTCGTCCGTTGTATCTTGCCCAACCACAAGAAGCGGCCAAAACAGTTTAGCGCCCCCCTTGTCCTGGACCAACTGCGTTGCAACGGTGTCTTGGAAGGAATCCGTATCGCACGTACAGGTTTCCCTAACCGATTGCCTTTTGTGGAATTCCGCCAAAGATACGAAGTGCTGTGCAAAGACCTTCCCAAGGGCTACGTGGAGGGTCAAGTAGCAGCAAGTATGATCCTTGACAAGCTCAATCTCGACCGTTCCCTGTATCGCGTGGGTCTCACCAAAGTCTTCTTCCGTGCCGGTGTGCTTGCCGAGCTAGAAGACCAGCGAGATGCACTCATCCGCGACATCATGATCCGCTTCCAATCCGCTGCTCGTGGTTTCGTTCAACGCCGTCAAGCTCACAAGCGCCTCTATCGTGCTGAAGCCACACGCATCATCCAGCGAAATTTCCAGGTCTACCTTGACATGCAGGCTAATCCGTGGTGGAGGCTCTTCACTCGCATGCGACCAATGCTTGGCGCAACCAGGCAGGCCGCCGAAGTCAAAAAGCGTGACGAGATGATTCAGCAGCTGGAAGAGAAGATGCAACAAGAGGCTGCAGAGAAACAGCGAGTGGAAGACGAGCGAAGACGTGCAGAGCTGGATATTCAACGCATCCAGAAAACCTTGGAAAGTGAACGCGCTCTAGCACTCGACAAGGAGGAAATCTTCAAGCGCCTCCAATTGCGTGAGGCCGAGCTCGCTGAGAAGCTGGCTGGTGCAATTGAAGATCACGATCAGCTCGAAGACCAACTGGATGCCCTCATGGATGCTAAGAAGAGAACCGAAGAGGAAGCTGAGCACTTGCGCGCAGAGCTCGAACAAGCTGGCCAAATCATCAGCCGACTGGAAAGCGAAGCACGAGAGCTGGAGGAGCAGAGCGCTCGATTAGAAGAACAAATCAGGGAGCTTGAAGCCATCAGGTCACAGCGGACTGAAGCAGAAGAGTCGCTGAGTCAGGAGGTGAAGATGCTCAAGAGTCACCTTTCCTTGAAGGAGCGAAAACTTCAGGACCTAGAAGCAAAACTCTTGAAAACAGACCAGGACCTCGATATCAAGCTAGCTGCTTCCCAGAGAGAGGTACAAGCAGGCAAAAAGCAGATCAAAGAGCTGCTGGATGAGAATCGGCAAATTCGTCAGCAAATTGCAGACCTGTCTTCTACATCGACGAGCTACGAAGATCTCATCAGGCGCAAGGAGAGCGAATTGGCAATCCTCAAAACTGACCTCAAGAACTACGAAAACGACCGCCGCTTGTTTGACGATGAGAAGCGAACTCTGGCTTCGAAGCATGACAGTCTTCAGAGCCGGCTTCGTGACGCCAACGCGGAGCTAGACGCTGTGCGCTCGCAAAAGCAACAATTGGAACGAGAGGCTGCCGACGCAAAGCGTCTTCTTGAAGAGAAGATTTCAGAGGATGCCGAGTACAGCGAGAGCCGCAAGCTGCTAGAAGAACAAATCGAGAGCCTCAAGGGCGAGCTCTTCACAGTACAAAAGGAGCTCAGTCGAGAGAGGCAGTCCCGCGATGATGTCGAGATGCTTGGCGAGCACAAATATGATACGCTTAAGCGTGACTACGATGCGTTGAACGAATCGAAAATCACCATCGAGAAAGAGATGTATGCTCAGCAAGACGTGCTGCGACGAGCGACTGAATCGCGTGCAGCCCATGAAAGGGAGCGAAAAGAGTATCAAATGGAACTGCATACTCTGCGTGAGAAGTATCTCAAGCTCGAGGAGGAGAAACTCGACGCCGATGCTGAGGCGGAGCGCGTCCAAGCCAAGCTAGCTCTGGAACGACAGGCTGCTCAACAACGCGAAATCGAAGCCAAGGACCAGCAGCTCGACCAACTGGAGGCAGAGCGCAACGATCTAGCCGAGCAGGTTCATAACTTGACCCAAATGCTGGCCGACTCTGATTCATTCAAAGAGCGCAACGATCAACAAAAGGAACGTCTCGAACGCGAGATTGTCACGATCAAGGGACGGCTTACGGCATCGGAGAATGACAACCGCGCGCTTCTTAACAAACTTCAACAGAAGAACCTGGACATTGCTCGTACAAACTCGCGGGCTGGTGATACGCAGCGTCTAAAGATCACTCAACTGACACATGAGAAGTCCAAGGTTGAGGAGGATAACAAACGCCTTATGCGCCAACTCGAGGATGCCCAGGTCCACATTGCATCTCTGGAGAAGCAAAAGGAGAAGCTCTCTCTAGATCTTGAGGATTTGAACCACGAGGTTGCAAGAGAGCACAAGGCTAGCCGCAATGCAGAGAAGGCCTCATCAACTATCAACCTTCAGCTCGCCGAGGTCAACCGTAAGCTGGAGACGGAGCGACAGCTTCGCACGCAAGCTCAAGCCAACACGCGCGCTGTTCAAACGTCCCTCGACAACACAAACCTCGAGTTGGAAGAATGCCACAAACAGCTTATGCTTCTTCGCAAGGTCTTTGACCCAGAAGCAGCAGATGTGTCCATTACCTACGAGGCCGCGAAGCCAGAGATCGCCAAAACAGTCGACATTGCCGAGCGTCTTGAGTCTGTCAATCAGGCTTTGCGTGTAGCAGTAGAGCGATACTCACGTGCTGAAGCTCAACTCGAAGAAGTCCGAGAGAGACATGAGGGTGAACTGAACGAATTGGATGCCCGCCATGCCAATTCGAAGCGGGCACTACTGGAAGAGATGAACAGCAGCCAAGTCAACCAAGCCAATGCTCGTCACACGCCAACGCATCACCGGAAAGACAGCGAGAACCGCCGGCCATTCTCAATTACAAACACACCCACCAACCAGCGACACATGAGCAATGCAACCAACGACTCAGCGCGTTCGGACCGAACTGTCGATACCGTCACTATCAATAACCGCATGGACATGGCTGCCGAGCTTGAGCAAGTACAGAACCAGCTGCAGATGTCGGAGATGCAGAATAAACATCTCCGATCCCAGCTCGAGACCTCCCGAAACCGAAATGACTGGCAAGAAGAAAGCCCATCCATCCGACGTGTACAAAAACTGGAGCGTGAGAACTACCGTCTCCATGACATGCTGGATGATTCCGCAACAAAGGTGTCCGCACTTGAGCATAGCCTCCGCTCTGGTCAACTCTCTTATCAGGAGGTCCAAACGAAGTCTCATGAGCAGTTGTTTGATCTCTTGAACTCACAGGAGCAGTCACGCAAATCCATTGTACAGGCACACAACAACGCCATCAACGAGCTTGCCGATGCAAAGACTGCTTTTGACGACATCAAGCAACACAAGACAGCGTTGGAGTCAGAGCTTCGCGAGCTTCACCAAGAACTCGAGGAGATCACTAATGAGCGTGAGCAAGAGCATGCCAACCACAACCAGCTCCTTCAAGAATTCGCTGACCTTCAAATCCGGTTGGACAACGAGACCTCCACTCTTGTTGATGTGCAATCCAGCCTGAACATGTACAAGAGCAGAGCTGATGAGTACTTCAACAAGCTCGAACAAGCGGAACTTGCTGTTTTGAGAGCGTCTCGTGCCGAGCAGTTTGCAAGGACCCAGGCACGAGAAGCTGAGGAGACTTGTGCGACAATTATGGCTGAACGCAAGGAAATGGATGGTATGGTTGAGGATCTGCAACGACAGGTTCAACGATACGAGGAGCGTGTTGAGGATCTTTCCACAGACCTGGAGACCGCCCTGCAAGCCAAGAAGCGACTTCAGAACGAGCTTGAAGACTACAGGAGCCAGCATGCCCATGATGTTGAGGACAGCGAGACTTCGCTCGAGCAGACGAGGAAGAAGTACCAGAGCGAGCTCCAAGCGCTGACTCAGGAGATCGACCAGGAGCGCGAGAACGTTATCCAAGTACGCGAAGAGAACGGACGTCTACGTGAAGAAATTGAGGAACTGAGGAACAAGTGGGACGATGAGGTTCTCAACTCGTCGACTTGGGCCAAGGAGAAGAGCCGTCTCGAGATGACTTTGCAGACCATTTCCGACTCGCGCGATGAGGCAGCCAATGCACACAACGAGGCACAATCCAAGATTGTCAGCCTGTTGTCACAGGTTCGCACACTGCGCACCAACGTCGATGACCTCGCGGCGGAGCGTGATTCTGCCATTGAAGAGAAGAAGCGTCTTGAGGCTCGTCTTCAGGAGGCTGCAGACGCATTGGACGACCTTTCTCGTTCCGAGTCTCCAGCTACGCGCAACGCTGCTGCTTACGACCGCGACTTGCTAGAACTCAAATCCGGCCTCGCCCAGCAGGAAGACATTACTGCCGCTGCTGTCGGAAAGATGCGCCGTGCAGAGGCACTTGCACAAGAACTACAGAAAGACATCATCGCAGAGCGGGAGGCAAACGTCAAACTCCACAAAGACAAGGCTGCGGTCGAGAAGACCCTCAAGGACCTTCAACTTCGTCTTGTGGATCTCGAGACCAAGGGCTACAGTGGGTCAGCCGGCAAGGATGTGCGCTTCCTTCACGGGCGCATCCAAGAGGTATGTTATCTTATTCATTTGATGCATTCACTAGTGCTAACATATATTTTTAGCTCGAAAAGGCTCTCGAAGAGAGCGAGGCCACTCGCCTATCCGAATCTCGCAGTGTTCGTAATGTAGACCGAACTGTCAAGGATCTGCAAACGCAAATCGAGCGTCGTGACAAGCAAAACGCCTCTGTTATGGAAGACCTCAACAAGTCTCGCGACAAAATCTCGAGCCTTCTTGCTACCATTGATGAGCTGCAGTCTTCCGACTCGACAAATCAACTCGCCGCTAAGCGTGCCGAGCGTGAACTTCGCGAAGAACGTGAGAAGAATCTGCGTCTTGAGCGTGAACTCGAAGGCTGGAAGAACCTGCGCGTCGAGCGCCGCAGCACCCTTGGCATTCCTGCAGCACCCGGCAGCGATGCTGGAGACAGTCGTTCCAGGAGAGGAAGCTCGATTGGCTTGCTGATGGGTGAGATGGGCGAGATGCCCGCAAACGAGAAGGGAAAATATGGCAGTCTCCGATCAAACCTACGTCGCGTCAGCGGTCAGAAGGGTTTTTGTAGTTGATGGGATCTCTGAGGGGCGGGGAGTATGGAGGTCCCGGTATCCTTTACTGAAGCTGAGTCCGCCAGTCGAAGCAGAAGAGGACTTAGCAACGAGAGCAGTTGTTAATGACGGTAACGGCAATATTGTCGAGGAGGTGGAATTGGACTCGGATGAGTTCGCCAGCTTGGCGGACGCGGTTGGAAATCATGCTACTCAGGATGGTGCAGAACGCACTGACAAGATGGATTTCGAGATCACGGATGATGAGGGGAGTCAGGCTGGCGATGATGGCGATAGTGCTGTCAGCGGTATAAAGAGGAGGAGAACCATTCGTGTTATCATCCGGTCCAGGGCATTTTTGTAATCTTCGATTTGGAGGGGGCGGAGGAGAGCTTTGTTGGTTTGCTTTATGCGTTTTCCGCTTATTGGCATGCTGTACTTGGTTTTTCTGGTACCTGCTATGCAGAGCATGGCGTTTCAGTTAGGTTGGTGATATCCAGGAACTTTGGGGTCTCGGGTGGATCTTATACCCTCGATGGGCTCTTTGTTCATGATTTATGTTTACTATTATGCTTAATTAATTACTTGCTGCTACTACTTAATACCACCAGCAGGGTCTGTTTGATTTGGCGTTCAAAACACCACTTGAATGAGCATCTTTGTGCGGACTCGATTAACTCTCTTGTTTAAGCATATGTGTATAACTAGTCTATTGTGCAAGTGTGTATTCGAGCAAAGCCAAGTTATATACTAAATTTCCGGATCCCCATCTAGCCAGTTGCCAGAGGGCATAAAAATATGTACAAAAATCATCCCAACCCTTCTTGCCTCCACCTTCTTCGTCCACTCTCTGATCCTGTAACCACCCCCTCTCACACAGCCCTGATTCCTATATAAGAAAAAGGTCACCTCAGATACAAGCAAAAGCCAGCAGCGAAAACGCATCCCCAGCATACCCATTCACCATTCCCGCGACCGTACCCAAAGCCCCCATGACATCCTCACACAGTTTGCTATCATCCACCTTCTCCATCGCAATATCAAGCGCAACGTTCGGAGGCGCAGCATTCGGAGCATCTGGCGCCTGGTAGTTGATACCCCAAAACTTGGGCACCTCGCAGTTAGTCGCGACGTGCTTGTTCTGCGGGCAGTACGCCATAGCAGTGGTACCAAAGCAGCGGTTCGTATAGGTTACTTCTGTGCACTTGGCGACTTGCTTTGCGGCGAGGGCAAGGATGTCAACGAGACCGTTGCGGATCCAGGTGGGATAGGAGCCGTCGGGGCCGAGAGTGACTTTGATGGCTTCTGCGCTTTCGCGGTGCGTGATCATGGCTTTGAGCTCGATGGGGTTCGTCTCGCATTGCCCGGATTCGTGGCAGATAGGGCCGACGGCGGCCATGATGGCGTCGGTGTTGAGGGAGCCGATTTGGACGGTTTCTTTGGAGACTGGAGGGGAGGGTTAGTTGGGGAGGGGAGATGGGATGGAGGTGAAGGGGAGCTTACAGGTCAGTTTAATGTTGCCGTTCTTGTCCCAGGTTGCCTCGCTCCTCTTGGTGATGGGATCGTGCTTGATGGTTGGGACGACGCCAGCAGTGGCGGTGGTGGCGAGGAGAGCCGCGATGGTGATGGTGTTGAAGAGCATGATGAAGGGAGGTTGTATGAGAGGTGATTGAAAAAGTTATGAAGCTGAGAATTCGAGGATCAAGTTGATTGTTTGTTGATGTTGTAGTAGTTGATGATGCTGATGATGCTCTACTACAGCAGCGACCCAACAACACCTTTATACCTTCGTCTCAAACCCTCAAACCTCCTCTTTACCCTCTCTATCTAGACCTCCACCATCTAAGCCAATTTTCAGGCCTCCTCTTCGCCGTCTACACTCGGCGACCAAAGCACAGGGCTGTAAGCCAAGCAAGAGAACAAGCCCGTCATTCTCCCCATCCAGCAGCTCTACCTGACTATCCCCATATCTCGGGCTATCAGCCGCCCCACTAGAGGCTCAGACACTACCACGAGCTTGAACTGCAAGTCTCACAACACCCATGCAACCCTTAGCCAGGAAAGCAGAAAGACTAGAGAGAACCCGTAAATAGCTCTAACCCCATGTCTTCTTCATACCTAAGACTCCAAACAACGTAGGCAGGCTATCTGCATCCGCTCTCTACCTTGGCATCTTTCCAGCGTTCCCGACCCACACATATGGGACGCCTTGCCTGGGAGCCAGCAAGGAACAAACAAAAAAGCTTGGTACTGTGCGCTCCGCCTCCCAGCCCACGGGGTGCAGCGGGCACTAGCACCGAGGCTAGACGGTAGAAGCGCAGGGGGCGGGAGGCTGAGTATAGGCGAAAAAGAACACCAAGGAAGGCGTCGGAGAGTTTGAGATACATGGTTGGTCTGAGACATGTAGGTGCGTACATGGTAGATATGCAGGGCGGGACGGCGCGCCTTATCCTGTACTTAGTTGGGGGAGATTATGGGGTGGTTGTGCAGCGTGATGTCACGTCGATGGACTTGTTCTGAGGGATGATGTTGTGCAACCAATGGTGGGTATGTCGTAAGACTATCTTTACTACGCTGTTTTTTACAATTAGATATACAGCATATTGCAAGAACATTGTTATTCTGAGATATGTCCGATATCTTGCATCTTCCACCTCGGCGATATTCTTGCGCTAACGGCATGACGTCGGGCACCCGCAACGGGCGCTGGGCTCAGCCTCAAAAAACGGTGGGTACCAAACTGGTCACAAAAATAGTAGCAGGTGCCAAGAACGCTTTTTGAGGGGCGGTGAAAGTCTGCCTTGGGGGAAATGGGGAAAAGAGAGAGTGCGGGGGGCAGGTGAGGCGAAGTCCAATCTCCCTTAGTCGCAATTATTTCTTCTTGGGGAGTTAGTACTACAGCACATGAATCGTGTAATGCTCCCCTGCCCCACAGACTACAAAGAACCGGGATCTCGCAGGCTGCATATCACATGGGATATGTTGTATTAAAGTAAAGTAACTAAAGCTATTAATCCAACAGCTAATCATAGAGTAGTTGTCAAAGCAGCTGGTTGATCTTAGTAAATTGCCTAATTTACCTAACTTATTCCTAAGCTTGATCGCGCCATAGTTGGTAATCAGGGTATTTTCTCTAATCCTATCCACTTATTCCGTGCATTTGATACATGCACGAAGACAGACGCTTTTACACCCATCCACCATACCATGGAGGCACATCTTTTTCTCTCCTCTAGGACTGCGCACCCACACACACACACATGAGAAAATAAACCGCCAGAGACCCAGTGCTGTTGTCTGTTATTACAAGACGCTGACTTACCGGCAGACAGCTACATTACGCAGCAGCCATGGCAGTTATACCGAAAAGCTTCTCCCGCTTCATACAAAAGGCAGTCAGGAGCATAATGGCCCCTGCCACAGGAATGAGTATGAACACTTTTTGCATCGCGCTCACAAGACCCTGGATGACCTCATCACGCAAGGCCCCATGCACTTGCTCCAGCACCTTGCTCTGAACGCCAGAAACAGCGCTTTCAATGTCTTCATTTGAAAAGCCCTGGCTAGACAAGATAGACCGTAAATTTCTAACCGCCACCGAATGAAAAATCTGGCCTGCAACTGCGAGGGCGATGACCTGGCCTCCAAGTTGAGACACGTTCTGCATGCTAAGAGCGGCCCCAGCATTCTCCGGAGACGTGGTAAGTGAAGCGATTGAATAGCCAGACAACATGGCCAGGCCAGTGCCGAAGGCTGTCACAATACACAAGCCATAGATGGTTGCGGGTGTTGTAGATGGGATCAGATACTTGGTAAGGAGAGCACCGCCGACGGTCAATAAGACACCGCTAATGACGTAGATCAACATGTACACCTTGATGGCGCTGAGGAAGTAACCCGACGCCAGGTTTACCGAAATAGCAACAATAACAAACGGAAGCAAACGAACAGCCGCTTTCAAAGCACTGTCTCCGTTCGTGAACTGAAAGTAAATGGGGATGTAGTACATCGCAACGTAGAGAGACGTGATGCCCGCCGAGGTCACGATATAAAGGAGAAATTGCGTGCGTTCGCGCAACAGATGGACAGGAAATGAACGGTTCGTTGTGTCGGTGAAGATGGTGAAGGCCTGCTGGAGAATATAGGCAATTAGGGTGACTCCAAATACAACAAAAGTGGCGATAGTCCTTCCATCGTTCCACGCCCATTGGCTGCCTGCCATGGATATCGCTAAGAGAAATCCAACCCATGTGCCAGCACCAAGGATGTAACCGACAAAGTCAAGACGGATGATTCGCTCCCGTACACTGACGCCTTGGGATAGATGAATTGCGGGAAGGTAAAAGATATAGGCGGGAACCGAAAGAGCGAAGATAACAAGGTTGATGTAGAAAGCCCAGCGCCAGGTAGCTGAGGATGTTGCAAATGCTCCGCCAACGACAGGACCCAGGATGGCGCCGATGCCCCAGCAGCTCCCAATAAGTGCCATGTAGAAGCCACGTTCCTTTGGCGTCGTCATGGCTAAGAAGTAATTCAAGGTGCCTAGGTAGATTCCGCTACCTCCTATGCCAGCAACAACGCGACCGACAATCAAAGCATTCATGGATTGGGCGGCTCCACAAATAGCCGAGCCGACTTCAAAAAGGACGACGGTTGCGAAGAAGGTCCATTTAACATCAAAAGCGCCGTAAATGTTTCCCAGGGGGAGCACGACACACACGGAGCCAAGGGGAAAACCTGCTCCAACCCAGACGAGTTGATCAACGTGGCCGAACTGCTCGACAATGGAGCCCTGCACATCTGCCACGATGGTAGTATCCAGACCATAGAGAATGCAACTGGCGTAAAGAGCGACGCAGATGGCTGTCCAACGAATGCCATGAATCCCTCGTTCTTTGCTTTCGGGTTTGGAATCTTTGGGGCTCTTGTCTGCGTGCTCGACAGCAGAGTTCGAATCAGCATTATGTTGAACGGCGGACTCAATAGGCATGGTACTGGCTGATGAAGTATGAGATTCCGATGAATAAATGGAAGAAAAAGGTATACCGTGCTTGTTGAATGCCAGGTCAATGTCTCTATACGAACACGAAATTAGTATATGAGCAAGAAACACGGGGAAAGTTGAACGAGTGCATTTCTCATCAAAATCCGTGGAGGTTACGCGAACATAAACAGCTAGCGCATAGGCACTAGTGCGGATGATCTGCAGCTTACATGTTTGTCAGCTACCAATTGTAATGAACCTCCACGGAGCCTCCATGGAACCTCCATGGGTGAACACAAGCACATTTTCATCACGTGATAAAATACCACCTCTATCTTCTACCTCAATCTCATGTAAAGCGTACACAGTATGAACGCTAACGGCATTTGGCCTCCAGCCAAGGTTGAATAGGTAGGCCAATTACACAGACCATAATCTGTGGTGCTTTGCAGAGCAGGGCACAGCTCAGCCAATTGTTTGTGGCAGACATGCGTGATGACAAAAGGGGGAGGGTGAACCGGACGTCTCGTTGGGCTGAGTCTTTCTGTTTCGTCCCATCACGTCCCGTCCTGTTTCCATCATTATTAGTGTTAAAATGCCAAGCCGGCTTAGCTGACATCACTCCCAGGCAGACCTCCATGGACTCCGCATGCTCCTCAGACAAGGAATAAGTATCCAATCAGAAATACACCCATGCATCATTTACATGATAATTGACTAAGGGAACGCCATGGAAGCTCTTTTGGTGTCATTTATCAGCATACCATGCAACTTGTAGTCCCCCACGCCGAATGGGGTTTGAAATCACTCTGTTACTTGTAGTTCATACGACATTTCTGCTGTATATTTAACCAGCCTCAACCATCGCAAAGTTGGCTTCTTTGTCTCTCTATATAAACAACATCAACCAGATACTCGACTATACTACAAGTCTCACTTTTATCTATTCATCAAACTCTCTCCCCGCAAACATGGCTAGCTACGAAGGTCCTCACTACGGAACTGATATGTTCAAGTCATTCACCAAAACTTGGCATAGCAAGCCTTACCCCAGCATCTCGCCTACCCGCCCTGAGGTCAGTGCTGCCGGAAAGATCGTCTTTATCACGGGTGGTGGTAGTGGAATTGGTAAGGCCACGGCGATTGGTTTCGCACAGGCTGGTGCCAAGGCCATCGCCATCTTTGGACGTCGCATCGGGACACTGGAGTCAGCTGCCGAGGAAATCAAAAAGGCTAATCCCGCGGGAACTACCAACGTCATCTACGAGAGTGCCGATATCAGCCATCGTCAATCTTTGGAGACTGCTTTCGCCAACGCTCTCGGCAAAGCTGGTGGGGGCAAGATTGATATTCTTGTGAGCAATGCTGGTTCCCTCAAGCCAACAAATCCTCTCATCGTATACCCGGAGAAGGACCTCCGCGACAGTATTGAGAGTAACCTGATTGGATCGTACTACGTGGTCCAGACTGCAGCGCCCTTGCTGGCATCTAATGCGAAGGTCTTGAATGTCAGCTCAGGAATTGGACACATAAATCCTATTCCTGGACTCTGGGTTTATGCAAGTCTCAAATTAGCCATCATTAAATTGTTCGATTTCCTCCAAGCTGAGAATCCCAACCTCAGCGTTTTCAACATCCAGCCTGGAGTTGTTGAAACTGACCTCAACAAAGTTTCACAGTTCCCGGGACAAGACGACGGTAAGCTAAGATCTCTATCATTCGTTTCTTTATCCGTTCAGCTAGCTAATTTAATATATTAGTCAACCTCCCGGGTCAGTTTCACGTTTGGCTTGCGTCTCCTGAAGCTGAATTTCTCAAGGGGAAATTTGTCTGGGTCAACTGGAATGTGGACGAGCTGAAAGCTGTTTCTAAAGCAATTCAAGATTCCATGCTATTGAGGGTAACCTTGGAAGGCTTGCCGATCTAGAACTCGAGATGAGATGCTTGTTGTCTTACGAAAAGCTGGTGTCTGGAGGTCTTAACTTCAATCATATGTAGAACACTCGCTGCAATGAAATGCTAACAGGATTAATCTTTATTGGCTTCTCTATCAGCATTAAGTTCTATTCTTGAATTCAATTCTACCCTCTCCTAATTTCTTTTCGTCTACGTATCTCCTCCCGTCTGGCCTCAGTATGTCTTTGCCTTTGCATGTTCCGAGGAATCATCAGAAGAAATAAGGATTATACTAGCCCATCTAGGCTGCCTATTGGCAGTATCCTTGAATACTGTAGCACGATACGTGATCAAGCTCGAAAGATCAATGGGAGACCCGCAATTAAGTAGCAAAGAGTAAGCTGAAATCTAATCCCTGGTGTTGTATTAAGTAAAAAAGGAAACTTATCTATTATAAAAGATTTCTATATTTATTCGTAGTCTAACTATGTAATACCATCTCATTTTTCACCCCCAAAAATCAGCTAAGCATGTTTCCCGTTCTGTCATCACGGATTCTGATTTAATGGCTTGCTCTGTTGGGACATACAGTAGGATCGAGCTGACGATACCAGTCTTACCTCGGTCTTGCCACGGGCATACAAGTCTCAGCAGGGGCATGCAAGTCTCAGCAAGGGAGCAAACGTCTCAGCAGTGGCAGGCCTGCCTGCTACTGCTGAGTATATAGCTACGTCGATAGACTAGTGGCAGTGAATCAGTCAAGTCTTCATCTAGTGTTTTATGCAACTGCAGTTGTTTTGACTCAACCCCACCTTTATCGTGCCAACAGCTCTTACATCTCTGCAAAATAATGTTCGTTTGCTGGTTGCAATGTTGATTGCCAGTGAGAACGTTGGGAAGAGTTGGCGTGACCGGGAGGGCTGATCGAAGTGTGAAACGACGGCCAACGTTGGATTCACCGAAAATATCTTCAGCAGTTAGCAATGACTATAGACAGGATGGAAAATATATAAATTTAACATGCTGCAAAGGTCAGCAATTCTCGTTCTCGTATGCCTTGCCAGACGATGCACCTGGCACTTTTAAGACTGCTCGTACCCTCCATGACTTAATCATCATTCGTAGCTTATGAGGAGTATCTATTCGGGATTGATTATCGAATCATGGTATTCTAAGGATGTTCGCGTGAAACAGATATGGAAGGGTTCATCTATCGCGACAGCGCGTTTCAAAGCTAAGACCCATCTTTGCAATCACTCAATAAAAGTATCCGAAAACTAAGAAACATACATCACATGTCCCGAAGGCACTTTTCTGGTACAACGAAATGCAGCGATAGCGTCAATGAAATGGTCTTGCAAGCGAAGAATGTATCAAGCACGGGAGCAACTTTATATGAGAGGGTGCGCATTCACAGTCATGTTTGGCTATACGGTGAACGTATATCTGCCTCTCATAGAACATCGCGCACTTGTCTATCTGAAAAATACACCGATACATCATCTATGGTGTGCATGAGACAGGCCACTTTTAGTTCTCGAGAGATATCGTGAAGAAGAACAAGAAGACGGAAGCATGGATTAAAATGTCGTTGCATCATCTTGTCCTGTACAAAATGAGGCTGGTCAAGATTCGTTCGTGGTAAGAAAGCGATAGTGTCATGAAAGCGGACATATTTGTAGTCTCACCTTTACAGTCAAGCAAACAGGCAGGAACATACTTAAGACGGCAGCAAGATAATGGCTGAAGATTTACAAGAACTAAGTTCCAGGGCCTTGAGGGCTGCATGAGGTCTATTGTAAAATGAAGTGAGTGTTTGTTTCGAATCATCAGTTTAGCTGACTTAGAATATACAGGCCTACAGCATAACCTTCTCACTTGACCACTTCGTGTGTCCTCCTTTTGCATCTCTGTTTGCATATACTGCAACCTGGAAACACCCATGGATGTGCTACATAGATGATAGCTTTTCCCCTCAACCACATGCTGCATATTCACAAAGCGCGAGAACCGCCAACGTTGCTAGTCATTATGGTTGTTTTAGCCCGTCTTTGTTGCGTGAGCTGATTCAGTTCAATCAAAGTAGCCTGGAAGGACTGCAACGTTTCGTTCTCGATCCCTTTCACCAGTTGGTCGATTACCTGTAAACCAGTTTCCACAAGATAGGTATCTAAGGAGAAGTCGCCATGTTTCGGTTTGTGCATGCTATTGGCTATTAAAAGCACCAGAGATGTCATGTAAGAGCATCCAGTTTCCCTATTGCAATATCATTGCAAGTCAGCTTTGTTGCGCAGTTTCAATGCAAAGAATGCAATTGAGAATGGACGGGAATTATGATATCGCTTATGTATGCGCATGCTTACCAAAAGCTCCAGCGATCAAATTCCTCCGATGCCCCGAACAGGACCAGCAAATCGCGTGCCTCACCTACCAAAACCTCCCACTTTGGTGGAAGCAGTGGTTGAATACCTTGGCTACCATATCTGCGTATACTGGCAACCCACTCAAGATTCCAGGCATGAGCTTGGTATATAACAGTTGTGCAAGCCAGACTCGTGGAGTGCAATGTTCGAAGAAAGCGTAGCATAACGGGAGCTACTATTCTTGAGCCCGATAAGGCCATGAACTCGGATGGAATAGAAGCCTTCCACTGCTCGAGTGCGGAAGCCACGCTTTGCAAAGCATGCGACCGCTCTTCTGGACTGCGTTTTCGAGCTCGCGTTGAATAGATGTAGTCATACACAGCGCCTTGAACAGCAGCCAATTGGATGCGTGCCGTAAAGTAGTTCATTTTGACGGTTCCGTCGGCGGTAGTCATGACACCCAGAGTGCCGTTCGAATTTTCGATTTCGCTCCCGTCCTCGTTATGCTGTAGGGCCGCTGGCGAAGGTAACTCAAGATTAATGTCGTCATCAATCTGGACAGAGGCCTGTTTCGAACGCATGCTGAGGTCTTTGTCGAGAATGTACGCTAGCCAGAATACGTAGGCTCCCTGTCTCATGTGGAGAGAATCTAAATGTGCCGACAAGGTCCAGTCATGCAAGCCAATCGCATGTGCAAGACGTAGTGTTGTGGCAATCAAGATCAGTGCAGGTTTAATGTCTTGCGCAGCCTGAAGCAGCATCACCATACCCACCAAAACCTGAATGTTGAGTAGTTGGATGTCGCCTAATACCATCTTCGACAACACTGACTCTGCCCTGCTAAGACATACAGTCGCAGACGGAACATCATGACTGGTCACCAAATGATGTCGCTGTGCAAGAGCCAACACAACATTTATGGCAGCCCATACTACTGGGTCACGTTGTTGGAAATCAACACTATAAAAATCGTGAATCAAGCGCAGGAGAGTATTGGCATGGAACAGCGGTAATACTGAGTTGAAGTCCTGGAGGTAGATTTGTACGACAGGCAAGACCTGCTCCAATGGAGGTAGAACCAAGGGTTCTGGAGATGTGTTGTCGTCTTCGCTTCTTGTGATGTTCAACGGCATCACTGTGGCAATCTCATTCACGTTGTCGTGCTGGACTGGAGGTTCGACTTCATTCCTCTTTTCAACATTATCCAGGCGCTTGGACATCTGTTGCACCAGTGACTCCAGTTGACCCAAGCGACCTTGCATATTGCTGACAGCCATCTCATCGTTTAGGCAGCTCCGCCGTTTCTTGGGTACAGGCGTGCGACTGCGTACTGTGTAGGTACAATCTACATCATACATGATGCAGTGTGAGCACTGAGGCTTTTGTCCATCGCACTTTAGCTTGCGACGGTAGCACAAGTCGCAGGACTTTCCCCGTGTCAGCCACTCACATCCCTTGGCGACGAAGGAGGATCATGTACCTTTCTGGTAGGCGGTATGCCATCCGTCATTTTTCTGAAGATGTCGGCCGGATGTGCGTTTGTAGGGATCACTTTTCACGTGGCTCAGGACTACCCGTGTGCGTATAGCGATTACAGTATTGCAATCTGAAGATGCGAGAGGTAGGTTGTTGTTTGTTGATGAATGGGAGGTCTAGACTATACAGGTGTTGACTGGTGGATCACGTAATTAGCCAGCGAAGCTCGGGCGATCATTCGTCCGAGCCTCGCTAGCTGAGGAGGCACAATGGGAAGAGAAGGATTGAAAGCGAAGCAATGTCGATTCCTTCAATATACAGGTGCATGGACAGGCGAGTAAACTAAACAAGCAGCTATTCTTATTGTTAACTATCTGTCTATAGACACCATTTCGCGATAACAATCACCTCATTGACGTTCACCCTGTATTGCGATTATCCTAGTGCAAAGTTAAGCCCTGGGGCAACACCACGCCTGTGAAACCTTGAACCCCGAATATGGCTTAGTCTGAATGGCACAGCCCTCATCTTCGCCCGATTGGCTGTCCCGTAACTCGCAAGTAGATTCCGCTCCACAAGTCCGTCAACACCAGCAGCAAAAGCCTCGATTTCTTAACTGTATAGCGCAATATTTCTATAGTCTTAACTTCAACTTGAGAAGTTTTGACAGCAGTGACAAATAAGACTATCGTGAAGATGTTGCCGTCATGATTTGGCCATGCCATGCTCAAAGTGCGAACAAGTATTATCTTGTCCCGTAATCAGACGATCGCAAGATCCAGATATCTGTACACAGTGTAACTGAAACACCTTTTACAGGCAGATACGCTCTACATGTACCAGAAAGTAGGCTTACGTCAGGATGCAGGCTCTTGTGCGCTTCTTCGCGAGAAGTTCTCTCGCGTGGCTCAGAACTACTCATAGGCGTAGAGCCGGTATAGTAATCCAAGCCAAGATAATGGAGAAAGTTTATTCATTGACGCCTGTGAGAAGTTAAATAATGGGAGAGAGTGTGGCTAAAGGTATGGCGTCCCAGGCAGAGTCTGAAAGGAAGACGAGAGGGCGTTGACGACGGATGCGTAAGCTACGCAAGATGGAAGAAGGGGCGTCCTTGTTTGTGGCTCTAGGGACGATGAGAGAAGGAGTATTAAGTACTCTGCTGGCCGGACAGCTTCCATTTGGGTGGCCATTCTGGGTGTAAGCATAGACAGCAAGTAAGCCAGTGTGCTGCACTCTTTGACCTGGAAACGGGGAACAGTTCTGGCGCTCAAGCTAGCCAGTATAGGAAACCCGAACAGCCCGTGCGCTCGAATCCCTGGCCATACGATTAGCGAGGTTTTGCAGCAAGTCAGCCTCTAGAAACAGTACCAGAAGTCTCTAGACTCAGCAGTGAAATCGCCTGTTACACGGGGTTAGGCTATACTTCCTTAGTCTCGGTCCGGGTTAGGACGAGATGGTTGATTAAGTAAACCGTGCGATTGTTCTCTAGCGATTCGTTGGAATGGAGTTATGGATGTAACTAAGGTAAACAACAATCAATTCTACACTAAGATAGAATAACCAAGTATCAATCTATGTAAGAGAGGAACTTGAGAGATTTGACCACAACGAGTGTAATAATGAAATCCATCCCATTCTTATACCCATTGCTTCCAGTCCTGACATCCCATCCTTGGCGGGATGGCACGTCACGTGCCTCAGCGCCCCGCGCTGAGTCTTGCCAGGTCTCCACCGACCCTTTCATGCATGGTCATCTTTTCTCTTTGACTCCTTGCATCCTTCTGGCCTTCCTAAGGCCAATCCTGTTTGTTTGTAACAATATATAGTTATATTATTAAGAAAAAGTCATATTAATAACAGTATTTTATCACAGTCTATATTAATCAGACCCAGCTTAACCTAGTACTGAGTAACCCAACCCTACCTCCACCCTGGTCTTGGCAGTTTTTAGTAACCCTAACCCTACCCTACCCCGATTTTTGGCAGCCCAACCCTACCCTAACCACACCCTATTTGCCAGATCCATCAAATACCTTGTCTGGCCATCCCTCTCCCCTAGCATAATCTATTTACTAGTGGTGTTGCTAGAATATATCGATCAAGATATCTTTATATTTTAACAATATTACTTTGAAAACAGGGACTTTTTTAAGTACCTTTTTTTTTGAATCCCCACTGTAATATGATTGGATAATTATGAAAATATAGGAAACGATAAGACTTTGACATCACAACCGCTTCTGTTTCCTTTGCCCTAATAATAGGCTGATTGATAGGATCTTATATGTAAATTTGTGACCAGGGGATTATCAGGTGACTGTAATTAATCGATTTTCCGCAAAAGTAGATGACCGCGAGAAGCACAGCAAAATGAAAGTTGTTTCTTGGCGCGAGCTCACTTCCAGTATTGTTTGATTTCCGCCAGGTCTTGAACCATTGCCTGAGGGTTGTCAAGTCCAGGAAAGTGTCCACCAAACTCGTGATCTGGAAAGGTTTAGCAAAGCACATACGCAGGAGGAGACAGGCGTACTTTTGTATGATACAAGATTTCCAACTTTAGCCACAAGGGCCGGGGGCCAGAAGCCGACGTTGTCTGAATGTGGAAGCCAGGTTAGCATTTGAGTCTCATGAAATAACGAGAGATACGCACATTTGAAAGCGCTGTACAACAGTGGTGCCTTAGTTCGTGCCTTGGTGTAGTTGGCCCTGAATCCCCCGGGTTCTGTGCATACATGAACCCCGCTGATATGAAAGTGCGCGTGAGATAGTAGAGGGAGACAGAGCGCAGGATTTCGTTATTGTTGAGAAGCGATAGCGAAGTTCCCGCCTTGGATCAGACCCTGAATCATGGAATTAGCAATTGATGGATATTGCTAGAAGGGCGAAACCTACAAAGTATAAATTTCTGCCCGATCCAAGCGAGGTGCGCTATGGGGCTATCATAGACTGCAAGACCGATCGTGTTCGGTTGGGTCGTCAACTCCTGGAAGTAAGATTGGCCTTTAGCCTCCCAATCCTCGAAACGTGCTACTTCGAGCTGCTCTAGTGGCGAGAGAGTAATATTATGAGCTGCAAGTTGATCACCGCCCCATGGATAAAATGGTATGAAGACAAAATGGGAGACCAAGACGGCTTTGCTGAACTGATCGTAGAGAGCATATCCGACGGCGCATCCCCAGTCACTACTACTTACGGCATATGAAGGGTAGCTTAAGACATCGACCAGGAGAGTATTGAATACGCGGGCAGTGTCTTCGATGGTCCAATTGGCGGGCGGAGCCGACGAAAATGCGTAACCAGGAAGTGAGGGAATGGTGACATCAAAAAATGCCTTCTGCCCATCTGGGAGTGTCACGCCTTGTGTTAGGTTCTGGACCAATGGCAGATACTCTATGTTGGGACATACAGTAGGATCGAGCTGACGATACCAGTCTTACCTCGGTCTTGCCACGGGCATACAGGTCTCAGCAAGGGCATACAAGTCTCAGCAGGGGCATGCAAGTCTCAGCAAGGGAGCAAACGTCTCAGTAGTGGCAGGCCTGCCTACTACTGCTGAGTATATAGTTACGTCGATAGACTAGTGGCAGTGAATCAGTCAAGTCTTCATCTAGTGTTTTATGCAACTGCAGTTGTTTTGACTCAACCCCACCTTTATCGTGCCAACACTCTAGGAACGACCCCGGCCAACCGTGCAACAGAACGAGAGGAATAGCGTCGGAGTTGTTCGATTTCTCGTGAATAAAATGGATACCGAGTCCCTCAATTTGGGTCTTGTAGTGTTTGAAACTATATCCGAACAGTTAGCTACGTCAGATTTGATGCCTTAGGTTAAGCATACCTGTTTATATAGGCCTGATCTTTGTTCCAATCGTACGAATAGAGCCACTCATCACGCAAAGACTTAAGCACACTGAGGTCCATGCCGAATGAATCACCTAAGCCCTCGTATTCCGGTTTGTCAGGCAATCTTGTGTTTCTCACCAGGTCAAGCATCCGAGGGACATCTGCAGCCAGATCTACTTGGAATGGATTGACAACATATTGGGACGCACTTGGATGTGCTGCCCCCAAACTCACAAGACTCCAACTGAGTAGCGCGGAAGAAAGACCAATCATCTCGGTTTTGAGAAAATCCCTACCAGTTGATAAAGATGCGGTACACACTCAGTGACCGGCTGCATGATTTATAGTGTATGTAGAGGGCAAGATCCATGGATTTATTCTGACGACGAGTGATGTGCGAAAAGATGCACATGGCTGCATGTGGTTAATGGTCATGTCGTTACTATGCAACTAAACTCTTTTATTGCCTATAATGACCTAGCGGGGTAAGAATAATCATGTGTAATCACAAGCGAGACTACTAAGGTCCGTAGAGCAAGGAGTCACTCTACAATGGTATCAGCAAACATGCACTCCTCAATAGTCGACCTCAAGGGCCCGATCTTTCTCGGAAAATGGATTTCTTATAACAGCCTGTGACAAAATATCTTGCTGCATGCAAAATATGCTCTAGAAGCAGATGCAAACGAGTCAAACAGCAAAAGGGTGGGTTTACTTTGAAAATTGGCAATGTGCACATACAGCGATGGGAGGTCCAAGGAGTCGGAGTAAGCTTCCATGTAAGTGATGGAAACTTTCAAGACAAAGCTCAGAGCAGAACATCCCGACACGCTGACGAGTATAGCGAACCTAGTGTTAGGGTAGTAAACGGGTATAGGGTACCCGTCGCGGGTGGGGGTAGGGTATAAAGTGTTACAAACAAACAGGTTGAGCCTTTGACAAGTCCACGGAAGGATCCAAGGGATCAAAGAGAAGTGATGACCATGCATAGAAGGGCTCAAAGGGACACGGCAACGATCATCGCGGGGCACGAGGTCACGTGATGTGCCATCAGGCCAAGGCCCGCCATTAGTGATGGCAGATCCATCAGGAAGGATGCAACCATCAGTGATAGCAAGAGATTCTCTAATGGCAGGACTAGAAGCAATAGGTATAAGAATCGGTCGGATTTTATTATTACACTTATTGTAGTCAACTCTTATAAGTTCTTCTCTTACATAAATTAATACTTAGTTATTCTATTTCAGTAATTATAGAGTTAATTATTATTTACTTTTAGTTACATCCGTAACTCCATTCCAACGAATCTCCAAAAAACAATCGCACGGTTTAATTTGTCAACTTCCTCGCCCTAACCCGGACCGAGACTAGGGAAGTAAAGCGAACCCCCTGTAACGGCGCAGGCAAGACTACTCGGATTGGTACTGGACGTAGCGTCACTCAGAGGCATATAGGAATGCGTGGGACGACAAAGGGCCTTAATTTAAGTAGACGCCTATAGGCGTAGTACAAGAGGATTTTAAAAATCTATAGAATAGCTATGCTAGACAGCTAGTACTTATACCTGCCAATCCAGATCCAATTTGGGTTGTGGTCGGATCTAGGTCGGATCTATGTGCCTGAGGGACTACAGAGGTAGTCGTGAATTCCATTCGTTACACCTTTTAGAATTTTAGTAGAAAGATCCTAATATATTATAGACTAGTAAGTGCCAGAAGCTCAGCTCTATGCCACTAGGCTACTGCAACCAAAAGGTACGAGTAATCAGCATTCTGCTGATCTCGGGCATAGAACAGTATATATACTGATAGACTCTGCCTAGGTCTACCCCGCACGCGCCAGCTTTACCCAAGGGCCTGACACAATATTCTACTCCCTAAAACCCCCCCTCTACTCTACTATTACAATAATAGTAACTAGTTAGTATTTAAAGCCCTTTACTAAATATCAAATATGGTTTACTCTTCAAGCTTGATAATAATAGTTAAAAAAGATTAATAAATACTTTCCTTTGTATATTCAAACTTCTTCCAACAGTTTTTTGAAAGATATCTGAATAACCGTCGACAACAAGTGAGCCAAGTTTTGAAAGTACCTACTGCCAAATTTCGCCAAGCGCTACCGTCCATAGTAGGATACATATACATGCAAGTACTGTGTCGCAGACCGCATGCTTATATTTATGGACACAGATCAACCTTTCATCTCCAGCTGCATTGCTGGCAAAATCCTAGAGAACTTCCTCGCGATCACCCCTTGATTTAGAGCTTTCGCCTAGCGCGCCATTTGCGTCTCTATCCCAGATACCGTCACGTCCCCATTAGCAAAGACAATGTAGGCATGATCATGTCCTACCCTTTCTCAGCTCAGTCTCAACTATCATCTGCCTCTGCTACTGTAGTCGACATTAAGGAGCCATGGATGGCCGGATGCGGCGCCACTACAGCCGAGGCTAGCAACCCCTTTAAGAAGTGCAGCAAGTGCAAGACGGTACTGTATTGCTCGTCTGATTGTCACAGAAACGGATTAGAAGAGGCATAAGTAGGTTTGCTGGCAGGCTGCTCAAGAGAAAGCTACTAGAGGCGACTTCGCCTAGGATCTGGAATGCTATTCTCACGTGTCTATTACAGATTGATATTCACATAGTACTGATAGAAACCTGCGTTGATTCGCAACGCCACTGTTGAAGGTCGATGTTATATACACAAATGGCATGAGATAGTGCCGTGCTTTACATCAACTTCTGCAGGCGCTTGAGGCTCTTAGAGTTCTGCAAAGGACGATAACAGGGGATATTCACATTGTTGCGAGCACGATGTGTTGAAATAGCGCATGGATTGGCTATAAACACATATGAGGAACCGCGTGTTGCATTGCTTGCCCCTGTAATGTTGCCAGGCTTACTGCTGTTGGCATCTTACAGCGTTTCGGCGGTAGAGTTGGTAGCCAGCGTAAGGCTGTCGGAACTGCATTGCTAAGGTTGTTAGTATGTCGATCGTAGCACGACCATACGTCGAAATCACTTACTGCGCGAGGTTCGATAGGTCAAATTTCCCAGCAAAAGTTGAGCGGCGGCCATCGTGATGTCAAAAAGACCAAGAGTGATGTTCGTGATTGTGTCTCCACTGATCCCTCCGGCGCTACCGGTATGGGCTGGCATAGCAGGCGCAGTGCAGTTCATGTTTGCTATGTCAGAGAGATGGATCGATGATGATATAGAGTTGGCCTTGTTCGCGCAAGTAATAGGAGGCGACCTCGCGCTGTCTTCTGGGAGGGAGCGTCAGCTTTATCAGCGACCAAGCAACAATTAGAATGTTACAATTTTGCTCACTTTCTTATGAATTATAAAGCAGTTACACATCGCTAGAGGATTCACTGCGGTTAGCAGACGAATATAAAGTGTCTATCACAGTTTCGGGGTAGGGGAAGGCTAGCCTTGGCTGCTGCGGGTGAGAGAGGCGTCGAGGGATGCAGGCTGAGGGCCACAGGGCTACGCAACACCACGGAGCCTGCCATGCCAGACGGGAAGAAAAGAGCCAATGAGAGAGCAAATACTTACGCACTGTCGGGACCCAGCTGCAACAGCTGAACCCTGTCCTCGCGTGGAAATCTGCAGGCCAGCCTTACATACCCACACCGCCATGGCCGCTTGTGTCACACGGCCCACAAGTAGGCTTTGTCCAACGATGGCTGCACGGCAGCTAGACTAGGGTCGAACTTTGCAAGGCTTCGTTGTTGAGCCCGCGACCCAGGCTGCGTCGAAACCGCCGTTGTGCTACAGCAAATATGGCTTGGTCAATAAGCCATTGGTTCGTTTGTGGTGTCGCTCTCTCGCTGCTATGTCGGGTGTAGCTATCTGCAGGCGACCTTGCAACACTGATCCAGCATCCGGCCGTTGAGGCGATCGCAGAATACCACGAATGTAGTGGACGTCGACGACACAGTAAATAGCTTCTATATCTTACAGTAGCAGTTTGGGTTCTGCAATCTGGCTCGCCGAGGACGAGGCGAGCTTTCCAAGTATAGAGCCCCATCCCTGACAATGTGTAAGATTTGATAGACATACCCGCTTGGCATGACCCGATGGCTTGCATGTCAGTAGTGTTTAGCGGGCGCCACCCTTGCCCTCAACACCCATATGATAATACGCAGACAGCCAACGCTCCGCGTCACACTACAAATAAACCTCGACCGCCCACTCATGGTTTCCTCATCCTCCATACGGGCGTCAGCCTTCCCTGTGCCCAGTCAACAGCAAGGTATCTACGCATTCATCACTGATCATCATCCATCCCATCCTACGCTAAGTCTGTCGCCGATCCACCATAATGGATCCGCCAACTCCACAATGCCATTGTTGCCATTGTTGCCATCGCACCATTAAGAAGTTGATTGCGCAGTTCGAAGAGAGTTTGTGTGGTATGTTTGCATGTTTATCGCCGTCAATACCATAATACTTACATGTTGCCAGACGCCGCAACTTGCAGCTGCACCGCCAATGACGTTACGCAGCACGTCTACTATCCCAGCACACCCAAACAGCTACAGCACGAACATTCTCAAGGCCACAACACGCTTCCGGCTACGCTTACAACCTCCAACGCGCAAAGCACTACCTCGGTTGCCGTGACCGGCACGCCCAATTCGTCGCAGTCACACGACGATGGTCGTCGTCGAAGCCGGACGCGCGGACCCGTTCCTGCGAGATATTGCTCCTGGTTCCAGCATTCGTGTGATCAGTCTCACAAGTACCAAAAACACTTCGCCAACCATTACCGCGCCAAGCACCTACCAGGTCATTGGGACCTGGCAAACTACACCTTCAGTTGCTGCAACACCGTGTTCCCCGATGATGGAACAGAGCTGATCAAACATGTCTGGGAGGTGCACCTCGCTTTGCGCGACCCCCATGTCATTAGTGCAGGATGACGGCATGTGTGTACATGTCCTTGGTAGACTGGCTCTGCCACACCTGAACATCAATTTTGAATATTCTCTTTCCTGTAAATTCCGACATCCTCTGATCCTCCAAGTTAAGGGTGATATTGTCAAGATAAAGTTACGAAATTTAAAAGTACTTGTGCCCTTGGTGTCAACCTCTCTCAGATGGCAATGCCGTAGGTCTTAAGCTGCAAAACATGCGCAGAACCATTACCCTTTTGTTGTAGATGTTGCACGGCGACCGAATCTGTGGAATCAAGAATGGCAGCGCACCGGAATGCTCCACTCCACATACCGCATCTTTCTTCAAGCTGTTACTGGTACCGCATCTACTAGATGAAACCCCTAGTCTTTTTGATCAAGTGAGAATGTGGAGAGTAAAGCCAATTTTGAGGCAGTCCGGGATAGCCAGTACAAATCTTAGATTCGCAGTCGAATCGCGCACATTGTGACTGTGAAGAGGCGCCACCGAGTTCTAGAAGACGGTGCAGCCAAACATTGTGCCGTACATTCGGCTTCGGGACCTGTGCCGACGATTGACTCGCAGCCGTCTATCGTTTCGTTTCGGCGACATGCATATCCGACCTGCATGGCACGTTTACGTAGGTAGCTTGTATCATGTCAGCTGCGCCAACCACAACATCGTGCACACAAGCAACTGCTGCTCTCTGATATTGTGTGAGGCTCTCCACACCGCGCAGCCTGCTCGCTAGCGCGCATAACGGCCTTCCCTACCATCACTATTACATTCGCAGGCCATGGTGATCAAGGAATGCAGGTTGGGTGTAACCCAGGTTCATGCTCCTAAAAGTCCCGGCCTCCGCTCCCACCCGCGCTGCGTGCCGTTCCGGCTCGACCCACACTTTGTCAACGGCGCGACGCTACTCGAGCAGATCAGCATGAGATGCTCTACGCCAGCCTCGCGATCCTGACAACGGGGCAGATCTTGCTCGACCACATGCGGAGCAGGCCCGCCGTCAACGATAAGCGTCTTCCACCGGCAGGGTATAACTGATGCTCTGTTGCGCAGTAGAGATGGCAGAGCGAACAACGGCGACTCCTCTGAAGACGGCCTTGTCTCACTGCGAGACTACTCGCTTCACAGTCACAAAAGATGTAAGGAACTGCATAGAGATGAACTGGGCCTCTAGAAGTAGGTGAATGGGGCAGAGCACCCAGACACACTGGTGAGTATGAATAACTCGATGCAGATACCAAGTAGGCAGGGCAAGTACGATGAGAGGCGATGCACTGGCAGACGCTGGTGACAAGAGAGAGGTTCGAGCATTCTCGCACCCTCACAGCTGTGTAGCAGTCTTACTCATTGGTATGGGAGGCTCTTTCCCCACCTCTTTAAGTTCTGACTTCTTGTAACATATTCTATTTCTTGTAATATTTCTTAAAGTACCGCTTTCTAAATATTTAACATCTTTCCTACTCCTTAGCACCGTGCACAAACAGCCTCGTGCCGAGCGTCTCCTTGTGCGTCTTCTGGCCAGGGCCGCCTGCTCGCCCGCCAAAGACCAGCTGGGCCCTGAGCTTCCACTCGAGCGGTATCTTCCAGTGCTCGGCGGCCTTGGGGTCGATGATGGGGTTGTAGTGTTGCAGGTTGGCGCCGAAACCCTCGGCCTCGAGGGCTACCCAGAGAGCGTACTGGTGCATGCCGTTGGTCTGCTCCGACCAGTCGCCAAAGTGGTGTGCGTAGGGGGCTGCGGATGGTTAGTGCCAGGTTCGTGTGTAAGTCATTTGTTTAGTTTCTTACGGAATGCTTTGCGGAGAGCCTCGACTGGCTCGGGGTCTTCGTAGCAGAGGATCTGGGGGTATATTGTCAGTTACTGTTTGTGTCTCTTCATGCTCTACCAAGAGGCCGCACAGCTCTACTCGAGACTGAAAAGCTACCATCATGCGAAGAAAAGAACTCGTACCGTTCCATAGGCGTTCCTGAATCCCTGGATCTTCCCTTGTGTCGCAGGGAATTTGTCCTCGGGAGTAAGAGGCTTCAAGACCTCGAGGACGTAATCCCAGAACTGTTCGTGCTCCTTGTTCAAAAGCACAACGAGGCGTGTGCTCTGAGAGTTAAAAGATGAAGGCACATGTAGCAAAGCCTTCTCTGCGAGGTCAACAATCTCCTTGTCGGAGATGGGCGCCTCCTTGTTGAGAGCGTAGATTGTGCGACGTTCCTTGATGGCGTCGAGGAAGGGCTTTTGGGCGGACATGAGGGGCGAAGTAGATGTTGAAAAGGCTTTGGAGGTAGAAGCAAGCACGCTTGAGGTCGATGAAGGAGATGAGGATACTGGAGTCAGTCGGAGGGAGGGCGACGCGCTCTTGTATCCACCGCCGACCCAGGCGCGATACCTGGCGGCCCGTAGAGTATTGCTCAGCATTTGCGCCATGGACCCGGTTAGCTGGAGTGGGGGGTCCGTAGAAGAAACGTCTTCGGAGACACTGTGACCCGACGATTGGAAACTATTGGGCACGATCTTATGCAGCAACAAGGCAAGCAACAAGCCGGATATCAGGCCGGTGAACAAGGAGCGAGCAGCGAACATGATTATGACACGACAGTCTTTCTGGGTTTGTAAGGTTGACACAGTTCTTGGGAATTGCTTTAAGCTGCAATTCCTATTGGTTTTTGCTAATGTAAGCGCGGGTTTCATGTGTAACCTAAACGCTAATGTCGCCATTAAGCGGGTCATGGTGTCAGTGTGCCGGCGTGCGGGAGTGCCTGGGGCCGAAAACGATTTACAATCCATCTGTCAGCCACTTTGATTGGCGCGCAAAAATTCCGCGCAGCGCGGTAGTCACCCTACGCAACGCTTACACATGATGCTGCATGGTCGCTCTGCCATTATATCAGCGAGGCACCGCGACGTTTGGGGAAGGAGAACTGCATTTGTTTGAAGCAAAAGCACCGCGTATGTTTGAGGTGCTTCGATCCGGCGGCGTCGACATACCTTGCGCGATTGCATTCACCACCCAGCAGACAGGGCATAGCGAAGTAATCGATTCACTCTTGTTCATTAATCACGCGGCCTTACTACCATGCTGCAAACTATTCAACCCGAGGTCATATACAATGAGGTATTACTTTTACGTATGCCCACAACGTTGACAAAAAAGGCGCTTTCCTATAAAGACACATCGCTGTCATAGGAATAACACGTTGCCCGATATCCCCAGGAGCCACAAACTGCAAACGTCTTAGAGACCACGTTGCTCGAGATGAACAAACAGGCCTCAGGCTTAGCATTTCTCGGCCTCTTCCCGAGAAGATTTGTCGTGGTAGCCTCCAAGTAGATGATGAGGAACCCACCCCGCGGACGTCCGCGGCGTAGTCTCCTCGAGCATCCGATCAACCTGTGCAGGCGAGAGACTCTTCGTTTCCAGCACTAGAAACTAGACAAAAACAACGCAGATAGTGCACGTCACACCCCAGATAAAGAACGCCCTAGACCTGAGATTTCCATAGGCCTTGTCGACCATGTGTGGTGTGATAAAGCTAATGATAAAGTTCTAGAACCATTGCCAAAGTCAGCACCTTTACCGTCTGTACATCCTGTCTGAACTCACATCACTAGCTGTAGAAAGCGCAACGCCTTTGGCACGAATTGGCAGAGGAAAGATTTTCCCAATGACGACCCAAGCGCCTGATCCCCATGTCAGTGCGAAGAAGAAAATGTAGAAACAGGTGAAGACGATTGGTGCCTTCGTCGACGGTCCCGACAACAGCAATGAAAAACCCGCAGACGAGCATGCCGAGACCACCACTGATGAGTATCGCCCGGCGTCCGAATCGCTCGATAGTCCAGAAGGAGAGGGAAGTAGAGGCGACGTTGACGGCAGTTGTAATCATGGAGATGAGAAAGGGGGTTTGAAGACCGACCGCCTGGGAGAAAGTCAAGCCGTAGTAGAAGACTGGTTCCCTGTTAGACATTTCTCGGCTCGCTCTCAGAGTAGGTGTTCTGTTTACTGAAATTGACACCAGTCCACTGCTGCATCATTTGCAGCGCCATTCTCAGCACCACGCGACGGAGATTGTTTGACAGCTTCCATCCGCCATGGAAGCAATCAGCCTAGTTCGGCACAGGACGCTTATCTCGTAGTTGTGGTTGTCAATCAACTCCTTGGGCTCGTCCGTAATATATGTGGAATCTGGAGGCTGTCCGCGCAGCGTCCCAAGCGCACGCGCAGCATCCTCGTTACAGACTTTCTTGACGTACCAGCGAAGCGACTCTAGAAGCAAAACCAATCCAGTGCCCAGGACACCAGCGAACATCCATTGAATCACCATTGGGATGCAGTAGGAACCAGCGTCCATTCGATCCTTGGTCGTGTTATCCACAACCGCCACTAGAAGCAGACCGAGCGTGATGCAGAATTGGTACCCAGATACGATGGCGCCGCGAAACCGCTTCGGAGCCACTTCAGACATGTAGAGGATGATGATTGCGGACACGAAGCCAATGCCAAAACCGGAGATCAAGCGCCCAGGGACAAGTAGGCATACGGTAGAGGAAGCGACTTGCAGTGCGACACCGATGGAGAAGATGGCGCAGCTCGCAATGACAGTTGAGCGCCGATCAATCCAATCAGCCACCGAGCCTGCAGCCAGTGCGCCAAAGAAGGTGCCACCGGAGAGAATGGAGACGACGAGTGACTTCTCCCAGGTTCTGTAGAGCAGGCTGTTGGATGCGTCTTTGTCGTTTAAAGCGCCTGATTGAGTGTTTCGTATGCAAAGCACAGAGAGGGCTATGTCACCAATGAGTCGGACTTACTTCCAAACCGTTGCTTGAAAACGGCATTCCCAGCACGCCGTTGATGTAGCCGGAGTCGTAGCCAGAAAGAATACCGCCAAAGGCTGCAAAGACGCATAGGAGGTAGCCTCGCGGGGTTACGGGGGCTTCGATGCGATCAGCTGCCAGGGTGCGTGTTGGGCTGTGGGACTTCATATGTAGTAGAGCTTTTGGATCGAACGCGGGTATTATAGTCAGGACTGATTCTGAATGATAACGGGTGTCTGAGACTGCGAGAAGGAAAGCGTTACTGACGAAGATGAGACGAAAAATATAAACACTGCTTGATGACAATATAATCGTGTGTTTAACAAACGAACAACAGTGAGCTGAGTTGGTGTCCTAAACAGCTGAGAGAAACTGATAGGTAATTAAATAGAACTGCTTGACGTGTACACAAGCAGACAGCAATGACAGAGTGAAAAAAACGCAAAGGCAAATAATGTGTGACTGACACAAAGTGGGCTTTGCAGAATGATTGGTTTGCCCATGATAGGACAAATGAAGCTAGGGAGTTCAAGCAAGTATGTAGAGTATGCTCATCAGCTGGAGAAATAAGCACGAGAAAGAAAGATATTTGACACCGCTAATTGTAATGTCTGAGTACCGTCTTTCGATGGGACTGGAACACATTACAAGGTGTCATGAGGAAAAAATAGTCGACATGCTTGTGCAGTAAACGGAAATGATAAAAGCTCACAGGAGGAAATATGTTTGAGTAGGAAGGAATAAAGATGTTTTAGAGAGCTTGATATTATAAATCTAAGAATGTCCAGCTTCAACATGTGTAAGTGGCGGGAAGAAGGTATATAACTAACAAGAATAAGAGAAAATGGAATGTACGGATGAGAACAAACGGATGCAGCCAAACGAATGTCATAACAAATGTGTGGAGTTAAAGGAAAGGAAGATGAAAGTTAACCCCGTGTAGCGTCCTGGCGCACCGCCTCGTTGTAACTTGGCGGCGGGTCTTCCTCACTGGTCCTCTCCACACTCACACTCCTGCGCCTGCTTCCTTCTCGTGATTCAGCGTACTGCCCACGACGAGCCTCGTCTAGCTCCCTTTGCGCATCAGCACGTTTTTCCTGCGTTCGTTGTTGCCGTTCTCGAGTCGTCGTTGGCGGTGGTGGTGCCGACGATGACGAACCGTAGATTGCTTCGTGTCGCTACTAGCATGTCAGCATACGAGCTGAAGTATCTGTGAAAGTAAAGGACATACAGCAATGGCTTTTTTCTCTTTCCGCTCCAGCCTCTTGTCAGATATTGTGCGTCCTAGCTTTTCGGCACCAAGGCCAATACCAACGGCAATGATACCGGCCATGGTTGGCTGTCCGGGGCGGTGATGGTTGGTGAGACGATCTGAGTTACGCTGGTGAATGCCTCCTCCTGTGGAATACGCTGTAAGACGTGATCCGTAGCAGCCTAGTCGAAGTGGCGAGATGAGTTCTCCGGATGCCGGTGGATATCGCGTTCTCTTTCTGCAGCACATGGTAAGTAGACTGTTGAGCCAGGAGATGAAACGGCGATCTGTAGAATTATCCGATAGGAATTCACCAAAGTGAAAATGTTTTTTACAACTTGAGAGCCCTACCTTTATAATCGGTGCTGAGTCTATCTTTGTAGCTCCTCGCAGCGATCGCCCGTCGCGGATTCCGGGGGAATTTACGTCGGAATACGGAACTTGTCCTGTAGTATGAATAGATGCTCAACTAGATGACAGGAAATAGTTGCTCCGTTCCTGTCGTTATGTACAAGTTACGGCCGAAGAATCGTGACGTATGATAGGTGTGGCGCAGCCCATGGCTCTTTGATTGGCTCTTACACTCGGCTATGCGAATGCGAGATGGCGTTATAGCAACACAGCCTCAACTGTTGCGTGTAGGACTAAGGGAAGACCGCACCGTTTTGCGACAGATTGGGTAAAGGGCAGGGTGTGTAAATGATTTTCTCAAAAGGCACGTAGATGTCGTGGAAAGTCAAGTCACCTCTTTATGTGAGAACGCCTATGGGTACTCCGTAGTACTTCTGCCGTAACTTGCTTGAGATGTCGTAGCTCTTACTCCATTGCAGCCCCAACTCCTCACTTTTCACCGGCACTAGAGGAATCAACCAGCACATGCCTGTTCTGCGTTACTGCCGTTTCTGATGGTCAGACTTGTAAAAAGCAGTTGAGCATTGCCGTCAGCCTTTCCTGCACGGCTCATGCTTTTGTCAAACTAAGGTGCTAGGCTGTCTTGCCATGCGGCCGTCGATTATGAGCGAAGATCATCTGCTAGGATATCGTTTATCGTTCGATGTGCGGGTAGATGCGAAGTGGAATAGCCATCGGCCCCTTTTCCAAAAGAACATTTAGTTGCACACCTTCCTATCGCGCAAAGAAAGCAGAAGAAGGAGGATCCGGACAGGCTGTGTCGGTCGTACAAGACGGAATGAAATCAGAGAGCCAAAGGATTGCTCAGCAGGCGGTTTGACAGCGCAGTATCCCGTAGTTGCCCGGTGCTTACAAGGCCTTGCTTACACTACAAGAGAACTAGGGGCCGGAGTATTTGGGTTGCAATTGAATCACAGCGTTTTTGTGACCCCTTGGAAATTCAGGGTAAATGTGATGGTAATACTCTGCGTCGTCCAATCACAGGCTGGATAGGGCGTTGCTAACGCCTATAGCACAGGCTGGGTGCTCTGACCAAGACGCCACTTCCATCATTCGCAAGAGCGCACTGCGATGGCGTTTGGCCGTCGTCCTGAGGTCCGGTGGGTGAATTTGGCATCACAACAAGATTGCATGACGGGGATGCGGATCAGAGGGGGCGGATGATGTCAATCACATGGGGAAGAGAATAACGTTTCAAGATAGTTTGAGCGGCCGAGGGTGTGTGTTTGGTGTTGGACATGCCTGCCCGTGTCGATGTGAGAGCGGCGCTTGTAACCGTGCACAGGGCACTGAAGAGGAAAGGGGCATGTGTCAGGTAAGCAGTGCTCCGAGGCTTGGGGTTACAAGGCGTTGTGATGCGTCGACGGGGTGACTCTGAGAGTCGAGGCAGTTGGACAGGCGATAGCAAGAGACAAAGTACGGAACATGGATAAAGCATGAGCAAATGAGCGTCGCCGCAGGGGTCGGACGCGAAACAGGCTTTTTGCAGCAGCCCAATCAGCATGGCTATTGGCGGCCCACTGCTCGGCTTGTGGGAAGAAGAAGAAGGGAGAGGAAGCGCCATGCATCTGGTAAATGCACGTGGCCAGTCCGTGCAATGAGGGGGTTTTCCGGACAAAGGTCTAGAGGGAGGGTCAGGAAAGCTGATTGTTGCTTTTGGCTCGGGCTTGCACCGGCATGCCGACTGCAGCGAGTGGAGAGGGTGATTGGTGGCTAGAGCCGATGGATGTTGTGTGTGCTGCCTGACCTAAAAGATGACATGGGTGTCCGGGGCGGATGGGCCAGGATGGGTGGAGCAGCAGTGAAGCATAGCTCAGTTATCAGCGTCGTGGTGGTTTGGGCGAGGCCCGACGACGCAGCAGCTGTGCCTTGCTCTCGCGACGTAGGGGCGAACAGCAGTTCCGTGGATCGAGCGCTGGGTCCTGAAGGCGATCTCCCTACGGGCGCCCCTCACAGCCATGATTCGCTCGAGGGCCGGTACTTGTCGCGCCAAAGAGCCGGACACGGTGGGCTTGGTCGTGAGAGCGGCCACGGCTGGGGCAGGCACCAGGAGCCACAACCAGCAAGGCGGGCTGCTGCGCTGCGCTAAGAGGGCGCCATGGGCCTTCTTTTTCTGCGCGGAGTCGGAGGAGGGCCGAGCAGCCTGTAAGGATGGAGCAGCCGGGTGTCTGGAGCCTGGGGCGACTCCGCGAGATGCCGCAGCCCAGAGTGTAGGCTAAAGCTGCGCCCCGACCTATACCGAACGCTGCTAACGCGGCCGGCCGTGCAGGTGCATGAGTGCCAGTACGTCGACGACAGGCAGAAGCAGGATAGAGGGCGATAGAGTGACGGCCGCGACGGCGGGCGAGGGGGGCACCATGGCGCGGGGGGTGCGACGGCTGTGTTATCAGCATGGGGGCGGCAGGGCGTCGAGTCGTCTGGAGTGCGGCTGCGCGTGGCTGCGACGGGGAGGGGGGAGGGGGAAAGGGTACCTGTTGATGAGTGCGACAGCGAATCCAGGACTCGTACAGTAATCAAATTAGCTCAGGACGGTGTGGCTCTTCCAGCATGGCCCGCTCCCAACGCGCCTGCCTGCCTGCCTGCCTGCCTGCCTGCCTGCCCTGCTCCTTCCCTACCCATACCTTTCCACAACGACCACCACCCCACCATCACCACCTCCCTCCTCCACTCCACCTCCACCTCCATCTCCATCATCATCATCGTCACCACCACCACCACCGCCGCCGCCAGCCATCGCAACGATACCCGCGCCTGCTCTCCCTGCAGCCGCCGCCTGCCAACTGCGCTGCTGCGACCGCACCCACTGCGCCCACGCCCACGCCCTCCGCGACGACCAGGACGTGAAAAAGAAGCAGCCGCAGACGACGAGTTGGGCACCACCATCGCTCCCACTGTGCTCGCGCGACGGCTGCAGTGTGCCTGTAAGTGCGTGCGCTGCTCTGACGAGACCCGGCGCGGCTCCTGGCCCTGACGCCCATTGGCTTGAGCGGCCCACCCCCCAGGCCGCTTCGACAACGACGCGGATCGCCCAGGCTCGCTGTCGCTCCCAGCTCCCAGCTCGAGTCCGCGTCTGCGCCCAAAAAGCCCCTCTGCCTACCACCGTCGCTTGCATCGCCGCCTGCTTCCTGCCCAAACCTCGCGCTCCCGCCTCTCTTCAGCGCCGCACATCCCCTTGGTTCACCAGCGCACGCATTCGCCCCGCCCTTTGTCTTCTGCGCATGCCCATCCCGCCACCCTCTGCCCGCCAGAGTTGCTCTCGGCTCCCGCTCGCACCCTTCTGGCCCTCCTCGCTCCGCCCTTTGTCCCTGCGACACCCGCCCTAAAGGCGTCACCACACACGACACCATGACCACCAGACCCAGCCCCAGCAGCACAAGCCCCTCGGTCCTGTCCAACAGCCCCTTCCCCCACGGCTCCCACAGCAGCTCCACGTCGTCGTCGCCCCCCAAGTTGTTTGCATCGCACAACACCATGACGGCCGACGCCTTCGCATCCCCCATGTATCCCGCCCCGGGCGCAATCGGAGAGCGCAGGCCCTCGACAAGCCCACCACCCGCCACAGCATCCTCCTGCGCAAGCTGCCCAGCAACAGCGACCGCGACGCAGTGCGCAACATCCTCCTCTTCGCCAAGGACCTCATCGACTGCGAGCTGCTCCCCCAGCCCAGGCACGCCGACGACAAGGGCTTTGCCAGCGCCATCGCCCACTTCCAGACATTCGAGGGCGCAAAGGAAGCCCGCGACTTGCTCAACGGAAAGCGCAATGCCACCAACGATGCCACGCTCGTTGTCGAGCTGATGCACGAGGCGCCGCCGCCCGGCGCCGTCGGGTCGCGTCGCAACACCCTCGACAGCATACCCGCCCGGCAAGCCTCGGTCGCCAGCACCATGTCCACATCCACCACCAACGGCCGACAGTCCTCGCGATACAACGGCACCTTTCAGAACATGGAGAAGATGTCCCCACCCAACGGGACCCCAGGTCTTGGCAACGGAGAATTCCCGGTCAATAACCTCTTCTCGCCGACATCTCCCGTCAACACGTCGTTCGCCAGCCGCAATCTGGGCAAGTCAGTCATCAACGACGAGGCTGACGATGACGACGGCCTGCTGAACGAATCCATTGGATATGCCACTGGTGGCCCTCAGCCTCAGTCCAGCATGCCACGCCGTGCCACGAACCCAAACTCTTCTTCCATTCCCGTCCAGCGTTTTGGAAGTCTGTCCCTCAACACAAACGGGGCTGCTGGCGTCAAGTCTCCGCCCATGTCAAACTATGCGTCCCCTCGCTCTGGATCGAATATGCAGTCGCCAGGCCCCTCCCTGTCGGCCATGTCACCACACAGTATTCCGTCTGCTCTCAGCAGCGGACCAAGCACGGGCTATCAGCAGTATTCTCAGCACTTTGCAAGGCCTACCTACCCACCAGTGAATCCGGCAGACCAGAACCCGCCGTGCAACACCCTCTACGTGGGTAACCTTCCCATGGACACCTCCGAAGACGAGCTCAAAGCCGTCTTCTCAAAGCAGCGTGGATACAAGCGCCTCTGCTTCCGGACCAAGCAGAACGGCCCCATGTGCTTTGTCGAATTCGAGGATACGTCCTTTGCTACCAAGGCTCTGAATGAACTCTATGGATACATGCTCCACAACAGTGTCAAGGGCGGCATCCGCCTGAGCTTTTCCAAGAATCCCTTGGGTGTACGCAGCGGCCAGAACTCGGGTCTAGGCCCGCAGTCTGCCATCACCCCAACTACCCCTCTTTCGGCCTTTGGTAACGGCGTTGCTGCTCCTCCTGGCTTCTCCACCGCTACCGGTCCACCACCGGGCTTGTCAGCACCTCCCGGGCTATCTGCTGCTGGCCACTCCAACGGTAGCTCCGGTTTTGGCATGTACGCCAACGGTGGTTTTGGCATGGGCCCCAACGGCATGGCCGCCTCGATGCGTCAGCCACTGGCGTCCAGTGGTACCGGCAACGGCTTTGGAGGCTACTCTTCCTTCATGATGGGCCGCTAGACGCCCCCCATCCTAATCTGCTATGCCATTATGAGTGATGATCACGGAGTTGAGGGCGCATTCATCACTGAGCATTTGCAAATCCTGCTTCGTCTATTGTTGACACTATTTTCAGTCATTTCAGTCATGGCGAGGTGTTGAGTGGTCTGGGTTCTATTTGGCTTCATTAAATCTACGGGCATGGGTACTGGCGCGGAATCTCCTGGGCTATCATGCCCGTTGGACGTGGACCTCTTTCCAGCATACAGCGATGATTCCCCCTTGTGCGATTGCTCATTCGGTATCCCTGGAGTTCGGACACAGTTTTTGTTTCATCCTTTGTGTTTCTTTTTCTCACTTGCTTCCATCGCATCGTCCTTGGGCTTGCACTCACCCAGAATACCACTTCTGTCTTTGTTGCAGGAAAGCTGTTCTTCATGGACATGGTCATGTTCGTGTTGTAAGCGTACTCTCGGGGTTCTCGTGCCTTTTCTTTTTTGTCTTTTATCCCTCTTGAACACATTTGCTACTGGTACTCATCGTCCGGCGCTACCGATTCTTAATGGGCATTGGCTTTCCATGGTCGATTAGCGGAACATGCAGGTGTCGGTCTCTTTGCATGGTGGGCTCTTCGATTGGTTCACGAATGTTTCTTTTCTGTTTTCGAGGCTCATTTACACGATAGATGCGCATGCGGCGCCACGGCATGGCTGGGCTGGACGCTATCCTGTCTTTACAGCGTATTGATTCGTTGACATTCACGTTTCGTCCTTACTCCCCCCCCCCACAGTGGCTCTTACCTTGCACGCAACGGCCTCACTTTACCCAATACCCTTTTTAAACGCAAACATGGAGTTAGGGACAGAATTCAAAGTGCATTTGAGTAGTCTTCTTTGAGCGAAAGTGATGCTATTGCATTGGCTTTGTTTTTTCTTTTTCGCTATTTCGATTTTCAGTTAGACAACACTGAAGAACTAATGAATTTATGCCATACCAACGGACTCGATCCACAAACGTAGCATCGGATTCCATCGTCGTGATGCCCCGCTCCGTGAAAGTAGAGGTTTCGGTGCGCATGCACGCCAAGACGCTAGCCACAAGCCGCAAGTCCCTCAGAATTTCCTGCAAGCAAACCATCCATCATTTCGCACTCTGCCTCGTCATCCATTCCACCCGTCCACCTCTTCCCTTCTCCTTCTCCTTTTGTAATTGTACTTGCCTATGCCAATGCGGTAGTATCCGCTTTACCAGCCATGCCTCCGCGGTTACCAAGCTCAAAATTTTCAGCTTCAGCTGCCCCATCACAGATATCCTCGTGCTCAGCCCCGAGGTCACAGACTGCATCATTACCAGTGCGGTCATCGCGGCAATTCTCACAAACACCACGCCCTCAGGTGACATTACGGCGGCGGAAATTCTATGAGTGGCTCAATGGACCTGGCCGGCAGCTGAAAGAACCCATACCCGGCTCGACAAACTACCTGGGAGCCTACGACAAGTATGGCAACTTGGTACGAGCGGGTCCAGGATGGCGGAAAGATGGCGCTGCGAAGGCTGCGACAGCGGCTAAACCAGACACATCCAAAGCCGAATCACAGGCAGACAAACCGGCTGAGGAGACGACGCCCGAAGCGCAGGAGAACCTGGACGAGCTAGAGGCAGCGATACGGTCTGGTGATGCCGAGAGCAAAGAGGCGAGCAAGAAAGGCGAAGAGATGGATGACGGCAAGCTTCCTCCAGAAACGGCCGAAGACTTGCGACCGTTTCCTCTCAACCAGTACTTCCGCAGTCAACCCGTCTTGAGCGAGGATCTGCGCGAAGCAATCTACAACCGAGTCAAGAAAGAGGGCGCAAGCGTGTCACTTGCCAGTGTTGAGTTTGGCGTCAGCAACGAACGTGTTGGCGCCGTGGTGCGACTGAAGCAGATGGAGAAAGAATGGATAGCTCAGGTATGTTGCACTTTTTCTTCACCTTCCCACGACATGATGAGCTTCTTAAAAAAATCGATTAGTCTTTAAGACACCCACATGGTTACAAAAATTAAGTCATGCTCTTGCTGAACGTCGTCATCATATTGTTGTTTTAAACATCAGCACTCTAGATGACAGCTGCTAACGCATCTCTCAGGGTAAAAAGCTTGCGCTGCCATACTCCAAGGCTGTCCTTTCCATGCTTCCTACAACTCCATACATTGATCCCTCATTACCACAAAACAAAGGCAAGCGACCAGTTACTCATGAACCCATCAATGACCTTATTGTACATCCTGCAACACGCCAGCAACTGTTTGTCCCAGTTGCCGAGTCTCGCCGCTTCACACGTGTTGATGCTGGCAAGGCGTTTGACAATAACCTGCTGCCGGCTGATGCACGAATCCCCCACCCGGAGCTTGTGCAGGCCGAACGTGAACTCGAGGCAGGTCTCTCTTTCGATGAGCGAAGAAAGCTTGCGGAAGAACGTTTAGAGAAGCAGCAAGAGCAGAAGAGAAAGGAAGAGAAGAGGAAGGAAGCCGAGCTCAAGGCCCTGAAGGTAGTTCCCCAACGAAGATGGGACTTCGTCATCCAGGATGTCAGTGTCGAGGCTGCTGGACGAGACGGAAGAGGGGCAGCGGCAGCTGGCTGGCGGTATGGCGTACCACACCAGGACCGCAAGAGAGGTATACCCAAAATCCCTACGCGGGTAGAAGCATGAGTGTATCATATTGTAATGTCACATGATCAAAGCACGCGTCCACAAACGGATCGCACGAGGGAAACCACCCCATCCTGATGAAACCTATGATTTGAGCTCTATTTGTATGTGTTATTGTACAATCCAGCTATGTGTGCATGACGGCGCATGTGCTTCCATGACCCTTTTTACAGACGTGGCAGGATGGTGTCCATGAACCGAATGCATAGTTGCCGGAGCCATGTACAAGTCTCAACAGGACTCTGTCCTTTACCGGTACTGGACTTTCTGGCCACCTCGCTTCTCCATCTTGGCCTGCCTCTTACTTGCCTGCGGCTGGGGGACACCTGCGGCATCCTGGTAGCCACCCCTCATGCCCGTGTAGGTGCCCCAGGCGGCGTAGGCGCTGTAGGCGGGGATGACGGTCCATAGCAGCCAGGCATAGTCACCGATAATGGCAGCCATGATAATGCAGCCATAGGTCCAGTAGACTACATCCCACATGTACTCGGTCAGGCCCTTGGCATCGAGGTCCTCGCCAGGTCGCTTCACAGCGCCATCAGCAGTGAGGGTGGGGCGGGACAGGCGCTCAAAGTAAAGCTGGATCAGGAGCTGCGGGGCCGAGAGAATGAGGTAGAGAAGCAGCGACTTGCGGGATAAAGAGGCGCGGAAGATGAGGGCGCGGAAAAGCCACCAGAAGCCATGGACGACCAATGTGACGTAGAGGGTCTGGTTAAGGCGCTTGGTGTTGGAGGCGGCGAGGGTTTTGGTGGCTTTCTAGAGGAGGGAATGAGCAATTGCAGGCGATAGGTATTTCACTGCGACGAAGCATCTCGTAAAGGCTGGTTTGGCGTAGATGACGTACCTGTGCCATGGTGAAGGCGAATGCGGCGGTCAAGCAGGGACGAGGTGCGGAGCTCGTGAGAGAGGATTGTATGTGTGTATGGCCCGTGCGCCATAACAAGCGCGCGCAACCTCGATCGCGACAAAGGACGAGCAACAAACGTCGCGCACACCGCCGCCCTCGCGTCTTCCTACGAACTCATCTGGACCGTTATCGGCCCCTGAAGCAGTCGAAATAGTGCGCCTACCGTGTTTACCAATTCACTTTGTCGAACACACCGCCAGCGCCACCTCCGTACAGCCACCGAGAAACACAACCGACTTCACTACAACACGCCTTCCCAGACAAACCGCCCGGGCCTGCGCTCTCACCAACCCTACCACCGACTCCGCTCTTCCCATGATTGCTCGTACTATGAACCCTCCAGCCTAAAGCCTTGCTTTATCGTCCGGAAAGCATGTCACCCCCGCCAGGCGTCAATGCCCAGCTGCGCCAGCTTGTACACTACCACCTCGACAACGGCTTTGCTGAAAACGCACTGTTCCTCTCAGGCCGCCTACAGGCCCTCGAGCCTCGCAACCCGGATGCAGCACACCTGCTCGCGCTCTGTAATCTTCGCCTGGGCAGATACAAGGCCGCCTACGACGATGCGCGGGCAAAAGGCATGCACACACAGCATCTGGGATGCGCTTACATTTTCGCCCAAGCCTGTCTCGCCCTCGGTCGCCATGAGCAGGGTGCTCAGGCCCTGGAGAAGGTGCGCAGTTTGTGGGCAGGCCGTAACCACTGGAGTAGGTTATCCATGCTGCTGCTTTTGGCTCCAATTCGCTAACCACGAACTCAGACAAGCATTCCGAAACCTCGCGGCGGCATGTTCCAGACGCAGCAGCATGCTATTGTCTGCTAGGGAAGCTATATGCGGCTCATGGCGACACCAGAAAAGCCATTGACTATTTCGTCGAAGCGCTCAAGATCAACTCCTTCATGTGGGATGCGTTCACCGGCCTGTGCGATATTGGCGCCGTCGTCCGCCCGCACAACATCTTCAAAATAACACCTGACATGCTGCCTTTCGTCCCGACACCCGATGTAGACCCCTTCAACACCTCCTCGAGGCAGTCCGGTGACGGTGGACTCAACTTGGGGGGATCAAGTTTGCTCTCCAAACTAAATGGCCGTGCCACACAACCGAACTCACATAATGATTTTGATACCCCAGTATCCAACGGGCAGAATATGCACGACGAACATGTCATGATGGGCGAGACTGGCGGTCCTGTCATGTCACGCGCAGTCACATCGAGAGTCCGTACCAAAACGAATCCCGATGGCGACCAGACGGACATTCCACGTCCAGTATACCAGAACGGACATAAGCGAACCGTATCTGGCCATTCATTACACCAATCGCAAAATGCACCCTCACAGCCGTTAGACCCTACTGCAGCGCCGCCACGCCGGAGTGTCAGGCTGCTAAACTCTATTACACAAATCCGCCCATCAAACCCCAGGCAAGGGACGACATCGAGCAAGGAAGCAGAGTCCAAAGAGCGACGCGAATTGCGAAAAGCAAGAGCTGCGGCCCCTAAAGCACGATCGGGGACCACTTCGACGGTAGGAAGGGTTGTCAGTGGGAACAGGAAACCGCACGTTGAGACCTCTGAGCAATCTAAACTAGATGGCAGGCCTAACAACGCAGCGGCTGTAGCTCCACCACCAAAAATGTCAGCACCAGCCGACACATCCCGAGAGCGAGAGGTTCTGAGCTGGTTGCTAGATTTACTTCTCAAGATTGGTTTAGGATATCGGCATCTGAGTCGATATGATGCGCCCAAGGCATTGGAAGCATTCTCGGCTGTACCCAAGGCTCAGCGCGAGACGCCCTGGGTACTTGCGCAGATCGGCAAAGCGTACTACGAACGCACATATTATGCAGAAGCAGGAAGCACATTCCGGAAGATTCGGGAAATGGCACCTTCATCGCTGGAGCACATGGAGGTATATTCGAACACCTTATGGCAACTGAAAGACGAGGTTGCCTTGGGCCATCTTGCCCACACGCTTATGGACCAGGATCGCCTCTCTCCACAGGCATGGTGTGCACTCGGCAATGCTAGTTCTTTGGACCGGCAGCACGATGACGCTGTAAAATGCTTCTCGCGCGCTACACAGCTGGATCCAAAGTTTGCATATGCCTACACCTTACAAGGCCATGAGCATGTGGCGAATGAAGAATTTGACAAGGCCATGGCCGCCTACCGCAACGCTATTAGCGCGGACAACAGACACTACAATGGCTGGTATGGTCTCGGCAATGTGTATGAGCGTTTAGGCAAGTACGAGGTAGCCGAGAAGCATTATCGGGCAGCGGCAGAAATCAACCAGAACAACGCTATGATTCTTGTTCGAATCGGTCTTGTAAGTTATTCGTACCCATTACGCCCTTCATCACTAACAGCTCTACAGGTTCTGGACCGCATGAAGAAGATTGAGCCCGCCTTGCTGCAGTTTGAGAATGCCATCCGAATCGACCCACGATCCGTCATGGCTCGATTCCGCAAATCTCAAGTCCTGCTCAAACTCAACGCACCGCAAGAAGCCCTCAAAGAGCTCCTGTATCTCAAAGACGCCGCGCCAGAAGACCCCAACATCCACTTCCTGCTCGGCCGGTGCTACAAGAAACTGCGAGACCGCTCGAGCGCCATTCGCCATCTGACCATTGCCATGAACCTGGACCCAAAGAGCCACGGTGTCATCAAAGAAGTCATGGAGAGCATCGACCAAGACGACGACGCTGGATGGAGTAGTGAAGACGAGCATTGATACGAACCCTTTGCTTGTATCTTTTATTCTTTGACGAAACAATCACCTTCATGACCTGCATTCTGCCTCCCCACCTCCATCATCATCATCATGTCTTGCACCCCACAATGAGATGAACGGCCACCCCAAAGAACAAAATAAAAGTTCTCTCACGTCAAAAACATGACTTATCATCACACATGCATACGCCAACAAACCTCTCCCCCTTCTTTTTTGATACTTAGCGTGTCTTGTTACCTCTTTTACTCTTCCTTCCTCCCCCTTTGCATTTGGGGGTGGGTGCATCTTGGGCTGGGCATTGTCTGGGCATTTTTTCTCCTTCTTCTACTTCTTCTGTGCGGTTTAAACTTTTGCATTGGGAAGCGGGTGGCGCGCGGAAAGGGGATACGTGGCTTAAGGAATTGTACGCCTAACGTGGGATTCTTTGATTCTGAATGAGAAGAGTATCAAATGAGAGCCCTTTTTTTTATCAGTGTGGCTTTGCGTTGGGGGAAGTGAAGGTGGGTATGTGCCATATGCGATGGGGACTTGCTGGAAGAGAGGATGCCGGGGCTGAGCTAGAGTGAGGATATCCCTATGACTGGCTAATGATGAGTTGGAGGTTATTGTTGGTGGGGATAGGCATTGCGTAGTGAGGGCTGGTGCTCTGAGGAATGCCAGACGCTGGTGCAAGTCCAAGTCAAGTTCAAACATGATAGAAGCCCTAGTCAATGGATATCAAAAAATGTGTATTCGCACTGCGCTATCAGCCCATTCGACCTTCACTCCAAAAGAAGTAAATATCAAAATCAACAGCCATCTTCACAAGTATGTCGTAATGAGGCTGTAAATTGGAAGAAGCATCTTTTTAGAAGCAGAAGACCTGATCCTCAAGCTTGCTAACGGGCTTCGCCTTGTCGTAGCCCAGGCTCTCTGTTGCCTTCTTCATAGCCGCAACCATAGGCGGGGGGCCACAGATGAGAATCTTGATATCCTTTGCGGGCGCGGGGAGTTTTTCCTTGATCATATCGGCAGTAACGAAGCCAACACCGCCAGACCAGTTCTCCGGTGGGTTGTTCAGGACGTAGTGGACTCTGAACTTGGGGTCCTTTGCAGCCAGGCCATCGAGCTCGTCCTTGAGCAGAATATCCTCGGGGTTCACGTTGGCAAAGATGAGATCAACCTCGGTCTTGTCACCAGATGCTCGTCCACGCATAATAGCCTTGGCGACCTGCAGCATGGGCGTGATTCCAGTACCGCCAGCAATCATACCAAAGTGCCTGACCATGTTGGGCGTGTAAACCATGGCGCCCTTGGGACCCCGGATCTTCATCTTGTCGCCAATCTTCATTTCAGCAACATACTTGGAGATGTTTCCAGTCGGGTACGACTTGATGAGCAGATCGACATGGCCCTTATCCTCGTCCGAGGTAATGGGTGTGTACGAGCGGACGACTTCCTTGGGCTGACCGGGGATCGTGGCGGCGAGAGAAATGTGCTGGCCGATAGGCAGACCGAGGATATCGGTAGGACGGGGTAGCTTGAAGCGGTAGATGGCCGTGTTGTGCGAGAGGACTTCCTTGTGCTCTAGTTCGAATTCCTGGAACTCGGTGGGCTTGAGCACTTTGCGGGGTGCTGAGTTGCGTGTAAGTATCAACTTTTTGACAGAGTCGGAATGACTGCTACATACCGCTGCTGCTGCTGGCATACAAGAGGTAGCCACCCACGACGGCGACCAAGGCCACCGCAAACGGTAGGAGATCCATAATTGATACCATTGTGCCAACGCGCGTGGGGAAGACGGGCGTTTATAAGGTCTAGCAGGAATGAGGGAGGGCGGAGGCGGTGGGAGTCTCTTTGGGAATCACCGTCGCCGAAAGTTCGGAGCTAGGACGCCTGCCCCTCGAAAGGCACCGGGAGGCGTGATTGGCTGCCGTGGCGAACTCAACGATTCAGGGACCCGTTGCGCAGATTAGGGAAACTTGACCTACATCACGTGAGTACCGTACGACAACGGCGCCCTGGTCGGCTTCCTTGCATTCTCGCATGCGATACGCTGAGTTCATGTGACGGGCGTGTCAGAACCGCGGCGAGTGCGGAAGCTTACCGCATGATGCTTGCAGCATCTGTTCTCTCCGACCCGACGCTATCCGACGGCTGCGAAGCATTGTTGTTTTTCGCATGTACTAGAAATCTCAATTCTTCGTCATTGGCAGAAACACTGCAGTTTGTATTTTGAGTCGGTGAACTGGACGGGATTATGCGTAAATAACATAACAACAACGATACAAAACGAGGTGTAGTCAAGGACACTACGTCTTCATTTGGTACTCGCTATATTCCTCTGTACTGTGGTACATCACACTAGAAATATCCCGAGGCCCCAGATTCCGCAACAGTATCCCTCGTCTCTTCTCAGCATCCAATGATGAGACATAACAGATGCCTTGAGAAGACCCTTGAGCATGCACAGGGCCTATCACCCACTTCAGTCCTGCCATAGCTTCATTGACTTTTAGGCTTGAGTCCCATCTTTGCAACCAGAGCCTCCGCGATATCATGTGCAAACCCCTCGTTGTTAATCGGTCGCTCGTCTTCCACAACTTCGATTCCACTTTCTTGAAGCCCTTTCTTAATAGTATCAAAGAGCGCCGCATCGGCTTTTGCATCCTCAAAAGGTCCTCCAGGTGTTGCAATCATGCTGATTCCTCCCTTGGGAAGCCAGACTTGCACTGCCTGTGCATCTTTTGCATGCTTCATCAGCTGTGTCACGATAAATTCGCCTACTTGTCTTGCCTCGCTTTCCGACGTCCTCATCAGCGTCACCACTGGATTGTGCTCGTATAGCTTGCGGTCTCTGTATTGTTCTGGAACAGTGGCCCTGGGGCCAAAGTTTGTCATGTCTGTTGCACCCACAGATATAACATTGGGTATTCCTGCTTTGGCTGCAGCTTCTAGACGATGCTCGCCTGCACTCATAACGCCGCCTGTAATGTGATCGCATATCTCAGTTGTTGTAAGATCAAGCACGGCGTCGAGGCCCTCTTCCTGCACAAGTCGTTCCATGGCCTTTCCACCGTGTCCCGTAGCATGGAAAACATAGGTCTCGATGTCGTATTTTGCCTCTAGATGTCTTCGAATTGCATCGACAGCTGGAGTCGTGACACCAAACATCGTGATACCAATGCGTTTCTTCCCGGACTGAGCAACATTCTTGTTGTTTGATCTGTGTGCATAAGCCATAGCTGCAATGGCCGCCCCAGCGTTGTTGAGGACCTTTCGAAGGACTTGATTCAAGCCAGCCACATCTACCACACTGTACATCATCGTGATATCCGTCTCGCCAACAATTGGGCCAGTGTCGCCACTTGCTATGGTGGACACAATCAACTTCGGAAAGCCAATTGGCAGGGCATTTCTCATCACCTCTGCAGCAAGTGATGTGCCACCTGAGCCACCCGCACTAACTACAGCGTCACACATGTCCTTTTCAAAGAGACTCTTGACAGCCTTTGTCGCACACCCTGCCATGGCCTTGATGAGCTCGCCTCGTTGCAGGTTGCCAACGTCTAGCCCATCTCCAAAGTCGCGAAGTAGTTGCTCCTGGCTGATGTTGATGGCATCGTGCTTTGTGAGGCTTCGGCCCACATCAATGAGGGTCACATTGGCTTCGTTGCGCTGAATGCTGTCTCGTAAGAAAAGTAACTCTTCTAATTTCGTATCGCAGGTACCAAGGAGAACAACACAAGGATGAGGAGACATACTGACAAAGATGTAGTGGAGATGTGCGTCGTGAGTAGACTCCACGGAATGCTAGTGGGTCTTGATGATCATGCTCGTGTAATGCGTAGATCCCCGCTCCGGCAATGGCGTCATCACTCTTTCTCTAACATCCTTTTTTTACTATAATCTCAGCATTATCGCAGGATCGAAATCCAACTAATTTAGTTGTTTAGTTTTCCACAGTGTGCCATTTTGAGCATAGCAGCCATGTCGCCTCCAACAGACCGTGCCTCTATTCTTGAAAACCTACGCTCACAGATCAACAATGGGAAGATCATTGTCGGCGCCGGCGCTGGCATCGGTCTGAGTGCCAAATTTATTGAAGCAGGAGGCGGCGACCTGATTATAATATACAACAGCGGGAGGTACCGGATGGCGGGGCGTGGATCGTTGGCGGGGTTAATGCCTTATGGCAACGCCAACGATGTTGTGCTTGAGATGGTAAGTCTGACATATAGAAAACACCACTTGAAGACCTTTTTCGGACAACTGATGTGTCGCAGGCAGGAGAAGTCCTACCCATTGTCAATTCCACCCCAGTGCTAGCAGGAGTATGCGCTACAGATCCATTTCGAGACATGCAGCGCTTTCTCAAACAACTCAAAGACCTTGGCTTCGCAGGCATACAGAACTTTCCCACTGTTGGTTTGATCGACGGAATGTTTCGGCAAAACCTTGAAGAGACGGGAATGTCCTATGATGCCGAAGTCGAAGTAGTCAGGATGGCACGGGAGATGGATCTGCTGACTACGCCATATGTATTCAACGTCGAGGAGGCGAAGAAAATGGCGAGCGCAGGTGCAGATATCCTGGTTGCGCATATGGGCTTAACGACCTCCGGCAGCATTGGAGCTACCTCAGGGAAGACCTTGGACGAGTGCGTAAAGTTGATCCAGGAGATTCAGCAGGTGGCATCGGGTATCAAGAGCGATGTAATCATCTTGTGCCACGGAGGCCCAATTGCGAAGCCAGAAGACGCAGAATATGTCATTAGCCGGACGAAAGGGGTACATGGCTTCTATGGCGCAAGTTCCATGGAGCGGTTACCAGTCGAAGAAGCCATTACCAATATTACCAAGACGTTCAAGGGCATTAAATCGAGCTAGCAGATTTATGGAAAGGAGTTGTAGAAAAAAGAGGCTTTCAAATCGGTTAAAATCATCTAAACTCCATGGGGTCTCTCTTTTCTGGACAACCGAAGTGTCCGTCACGATGTGCCTGTGGTGTTGATCTGCAAAGTATGACAGAGATCAAACTGCAGTCGCCTAATCTCCGAAAGTTAAAATCCCGAACCTTATTTGAATGGTCCGTACGTCTTGTCCTTTCTGTTGATCCCGCGGACTTTGGTTCTGTCCTCCGGAGGTTAGAGCCGCGCCAACGGGGCTGGTTTAGCAGTGCTGTGAACTACAAGGCGGAGGGCCTGTGATTTGCACTAATGAAATCACTGACTTGCTAATGATCGTCTCTCAGGGTGGTAAATCGTATGATATTCTTCAGCTTTCCTTGTCATGTCAATTGTGTTCCTGTTTGCGATTCAAATTTGGTCTCTGCTAAGGGTACACCGTAACACCAAGTGATACATGGACATCATATCTAGATAGCGTGATTCGACAAGGCAAAAAGATCGGAGATTTAGAGATACTTATCTTTTGTAAACTGTTTCGGACACCTGTGGGTAACCGAGTGAAGAGCCGTGAATTTCCGATTACCAATACCACTATCGCGTTAGCTATCGAGAGTCGCAAAAGAACCACCAACATCCCTGCACATGCAGAAAAGGCCCACTACATGGGAAGTGACGTGCGCTGATATCCTGGCACTAATCATAGGTTTTGCCTGTCCAAAACAATGACGCGATAAAGATGACAAAAACAGCCGCGGGGTAGAACCGAGTACCCCACTTGAAGCTCTTGCTCAACGGGTATATCCGATGCTGCACGTCTTCTACACAGCATTGGATCCAGCACCCTTGTTTGCTTGTCCTGGGGCTTCCTCTTTTCCATTCATTAATCAATGGTTCACGACCACCCGTAGTCCCTGTAATAATTCCTCGGATTTCTCCTGACGCGACGTAAAGTTCAACCATTAATATGGCGGAGCCAAAGATTACACAGCGGGGAATCCGCATCGCCATTGATGTACGCAATCTCTTGATATGGATTCGATATACGTGATACTGATTATGTAGCGTGGCGGTACTTTTACGGACTGCGTGGGAAACCCTGGCACGGGTAAGATGGAAGACGATGTTCTCATCAAGCTGCTTTCTGTCGACCCATCCAACTACGATGACGCGCCACTCGAGGGCATCCGCCGCCTTCTCTCCAAATTCACTGGCACCGAGATCCCCCGTGGACAGCCTCTGGACACGTCCAAAATCGAAAGCATTCGCATGGGTACAACAGTGGCGACGAATGCGCTGCTGGAGCGTAAGGGCGAGGATATCGCCATGGTGGTTACAAAAGGCTTTAAGGACTGTCTCGAGATTGGTAACCAGAGTCGGCCCAATATCTTCGCCCTGGATATCCGGAAGCCGGAGGTGCTCTACAAAAAAGTAATTGAAATCGACGAGCGCGTCACACTGGAAGACTATGCCGAAGACCCAGAAAGACATCAGACTGAAGCGGCGAGCATTGAAGAGGCTGGAGATGACGCCGAACTGGTCAAGGGTTTATCCGGCGAGACAGTGCGCATTTTGCAGCGGCCCCAGGAGGATGCGATAAGAAAACAACTCCAAGATGTGTACGACAGTGGATTGAGAAGCATAGCAGTTTGCTTGATGCACGGCTACACATATCCAAAGCACGAAGCACTCGTGGGCAAGATTGCAAGAGAAATTGGGTTTGAACATGTCAGCTTAAGTCATGAACTCATGCCCATGATCAAGTTGGTTCCGCGAGCAACCTCTGCATGCGCAGATGCATACCTCACCCCTGCCATAAGGAAGTATATTGATGGCTTCTCCAAGGGCTTTGAAGGCGGTCTTGGTACTAAAAGCGTAAAGCGTGAAGCAGGATCCAAGGGCGCACGATGCGAGTTCATGCAGTCTGACGGAGGTCTGGTAGACGTCGATATGTTCTCGGGCCTTAAAGCCATCCTCTCAGGACCTGCTGGTGGCGTTGTAGGCTACGCACTGACTTCCTATGACCCACAGACCAAGATACCTGTTATTGGATTTGACATGGGAGGCACCAGTACCGACGTCAGCCGATATGGCGCTGGTCGTTACGACCACGTCTTCGAGACTACTACGGCCGGAGTTACTATCCAATCGCCGCAGCTCGACATCAACACAGTTGCCGCTGGCGGTGGGTCGCGTCTTTTCTGGAAGAATGGCCTTTTTGTCGTTGGCCCGGAATCGGCAAGCGCACATCCTGGCCCAGCATGCTACCGGAAAGGTGGTCCGTTGACAATCACGGATGCTAACCTGTTCCTCGGCCGTCTACTACCCGATTTCTTCCCTAAGATCTTCGGTAAAAATGAAGATGAAGGTCTCGACGCAGAAGCGAGCGAGAAGCTGTTCAAGGAGATGGCTGAGCAGATCAACAAGGAGATTGCGGGAGGCAACAAAGAAAAGGAAATGTCACTGGACGACATTGCCAATGGCTTTATCAAAATTGCAAACGAGACCATGACACGACCTATCCGTAGCTTGACCGAAGCGCGAGGCCATGATACCTCGAAACACCGGCTTGCAACATTTGGTGGTGCTGGTGGCCAGCATGCAGTCGCCATAGCTGAAGCACTGGGTATCTCGCAGATTCTTGTTCACAGATACTCATCAGTACTCTCTGCTTATGGCATGGCCCTCGCTGACGTCGTTGACGAAAGGCAAGAACCAGAGTCGAAGGTTTGGTCGGATGAGAAGGATGTGAGGGAGTATTTGCAGGCCAAGATGGCGGACTTGAAGAGCAAGTCGACAGCTACCCTAAAGGAACAAGGTTTCGACGAAGACCATATTCATTTTGAAGAGTACCTCAACTTGCGCTACCGAGGAACTGAGTCAGCACTCATGATTATTAAACCGACAAAGGAAGAAGCCGAAAAGGAATACGGTGGAGATGAGTGGGCGTTCGGAAAGGCCTTCGTCAAGCAGCATGAGCAAGAATTTGGTTTCACACTGCCCGACCGCGACATCATTGTGGACGATGTCAGAGCACGAGGAATCGGAAAGACCTTTGAAGGATTGGAAAAGAGCGTCGATCAGCAGCTGAAAGAGGTGAAGCCCAAGGATCTCTCAGGCGACACAAAACGGTATGATACACGCAAGGTGTTCTTCGAGGGTGGCCGACAAGACACCTCCGTGTACAAGCTTGAGGACTTGGAGGTTGGGGATCGCCTGAAGGGCCCAGCCATCATTGCAGACGGCACACAGACTATCGTCGTCACTCCCGGTGCCACTGCACTAGTCATCAATACGCATGTCGTAATAAACATTGGTGAAAGCGAAGAACAAGACAAGCAGATTGGCACAAAAGAGGTCGATCCAATTCTGCTTAGTATCTTTGCCCATAGGTTCATGGCTATTGCCGAGCAGATGGGTCGCGCGCTGCAAAAGACGAGTGTATCAACCAACGTCAAAGAGCGATTGGACTACTCTTGCGCTCTTTTCGATGCAGAGGGCGGATTGGTTGCAAACGGTAAGTTAGACACTGATGAAAATTGACAGCACTAACCCGTATATAGCACCCCATCTTCCTGTCCATCTTGGAAGCATGTCAACCTGTGTCCGCAAACAAGCAGCCATCTGGAAAGGCAAGCTCAAGAAGGGTGACGTCTTGGTTTCCAACCACCCTATGTTTGGAGGAACGCATCTACCAGATATCACTGTGATTACACCGGCCTTTAGCGGCGACAATATCATTTTCTATGTCGCTTCCCGCGCACATCATGCTGATATCGGCGGTATTCTTCCTGGCTCAATGCCTCCGGCATCCAAGGAGCTTTACCAAGAAGGCGCGGCTATCAAATCGGAGAAGCTCGTATCAGAAGGTCATTTCAACGAAAAGCGCATCACGGAGCTACTGCTCGACGAACCAGGCCAGTATCCTGGATGCTCTGGCACCCGGTGCCTTAGCGACAACATCAACGATTTGAAAGCCCAAGTTGCCGCTAACCAGAAGGGTATCAACCTCATCAGCACGCTAATGTCCGACTATGGTGAGGAGGTTGTCAAGTTCTACATGACCAACATTCAAGCCAATGCCGAGAAATCCGTCCGAGCGTTACTAAAGGATGTATACAAGCGATTCGAAGGCCAGGATCTTAGTGCTGAGGAGTTCATGGACGATGGAAGCCCCATTCGTCTCAAGGTCTCCATCGATCCTGAGAAGGGCGAGGCCGTCTTTGACTTCTCAGGAACAGGTCCCGAGGTTTATGGAAACATCAACGCCCCTGAAGCTGTCACTTATTCGGCCATCATATACTGTCTACGCTGCCTCATCAGTGAGGATATCCCGCTGAACCAAGGATGTCTGAAGCCGATTCACGTCCTCATTCCCAAAAAATCTTTCCTCTCACCCTCGGATAATGCAGCGGTCGTTGGTGGCAACGTTCTCACGAGCCAACGTGTTACAGACGTCGTGTTGAAAGCCTTCCGTGCTTGTGCTGCCAGTCAAGGTGACACCAATAACCTTACTTTTGGTTTTGGCGGCACGACATTTGGAGAAGGGGAGAAGAGCGGAGAGAGGAAAGAGACCAAAGGATTTGGATATTATGAGACCATTGCCGGAGGGTCTGGCGCAGGGCCAACATGGAACGGAACCAACGGAGTGCATACGCACATGACCAATACTCGCATCACGGACTCCGAAGTGTTTGAGCGTCGATATCCTGTTCTGCTCAGAGAATTCTCGCTGAGGCAAGGGAGCGCGGGACGCGGAATGCACATTGGTGGTGAAGGAGTCATACGCGATATTGAATTCCGCATCCCAGTTCAGGTCAGCATCCTTAGCGAAAGGAGAGTGTACCACCCCTATGGTATGGAAGGAGGAGGCGACGCGGCCTGCGGTCTCAACATCTGGGTTCGCAAGGTCGACAAGAAAGCCCTCGACAAGAACTCCGACTCTAAGAAACCCATTGAGCCTCAAGAATCGGCTGCTCAAGCCCCACGACATCTAGCGATGTGGAGGCTCTAGAGAAGAAGGATGCTGGAAAGGACAACAAGGAAGATGTCGAGTACAGGTATATCAACCTTGGTGCGAAGAACACGGCCAGTATGCGGCCCGGTGAGCGCATCATTATCCACACCCCCGGAGGCGGTGGATGGGGGAAGGAAGGAGAGCAGAGTAGGGTACAGGATAAGAAGGATCCTAAGCAGAGTTGGAAAGGAGGAAGTATAGCCGAACGACAGAGTACAGCCGAGGCCAGCGCTTAGAACGATGTATATGTTTGGGTATTGAGGACATTCTGATAGCATCTATGTATGTGTAAGGTTTTCACCATTCACAAGTTTGGGACCTAAGCCAGTGAACTGTTGGATGTATGGATATGAAAGCAATCAGATCTCGGGATTCAACATGACGCATAGCATACAGTAAAAAGTACTGTCTTGGGTTATTTACTATTCATATTCTTTCATATCCTGACTATATCATCCGACTATCCGAACAACATAAGAAATACATGAGCAACGCTCGTTTCGTGACCATGAAGCCATGTTAACAACGCCATTAGAAACTAGAGAAAGCCCGAGAAAACCACAATGTATTGTCCCCTCTAACCCCCAATCTTTCCGTCCTTTTCCCTCTCCTGCGCAAACTCAGGCCCCTCGTAAAAGGTAATCATATCCCTCCAGCCCCGTTGCCACTCATCCTTGAGCCACCCTCCCTCCGCAACCCAAATCTTCTCATGAACCACCTTTAGCTTACCCACTTCATCCTCGCTGGGGAAGAATCCACCCCACTGCCTCTCGAGCTTTGTCGCTGGAAACGCTGTCTCAGGCCCAAACTGCCAATTCAAAAACGCCTGCTCAGCCATCAAACAGTCATACTTGTCCGTCTTTACATAATTTTGGAGCAAGCGCTGATGCATGCGCAGCGACGGGGTAAAAACCATCGATCCCACATTGATATTCGGATGTTCGATATTAAACGGATCCTGCGGGATGCCGGCAAAGACATACGGCTCGCAGACGGGCCCGTCAGCCAGAAAGTCATCCAGATGCAGCTTTTCCGGAATACAGTTGCTGAGTTTAGGTATTTCGAACATTTCGTCCATGTTTGAGAGGGGAAAGGCGTCGGCATCCAGAAAGAGGATGCGTCGGAATTCAGTCTCTTTCCACATGTTGAGTTTGGCGAAGAGATCTTTCCAGCGCTCTTGTACCCCGGCGACGTTGGGAGACCATGGTAGAGGCGAGAGCTCGCGGACGAGGGCACCAGCACCTGAGAGTAGGGCGCGTTGCTCTGATGTCACGTATTCGCCTACGTAGACTATGAAGGGGTGTTTTTGAGTGCGTGACTGGGGCGACCAGAGCAGGCGGTAGATAAGTGATTGGATGGCTAGGAAGTAAGGGTCCTTGATGGACGGATTCCGAGTCGCCAGAAAAGTAGCATATGCATATTTTTCCGTGTCCCCGGAAACATAATTGCGAGGTTTGTGGCCAGTGAACCGCTGTAGGTTTGGGATCGGGAGTATCAGGTCAAGGTCCTTTTGGAAAGCAAATTCTGCCTCAAAAACGGTCTGGCCATTTTGGGCAGCTGGAAGAGACTTGCCATCCGGAGGGACTGCCGCTGAACCAGGGTTTTGCGGGGCTCCTTTGACGGGTGAGTTGTCGTCAGTTTCCGGCACGTGCTCCTTGGGGTTGGTTTGCGGGGATGCAGCCGCACCGTGAGATTGCGGAGAAGATTTCAGATCGGAGGGTAGCACCTCGATTCCGGTATTGCTTTCTTTGGTATCATAGTACGCATGAGTAACACGCACATGCCGGGACTGACTGCTGTGCTGTGAGACCAGGAGAATCGTACCGAGGCATGCAATGGTAGCCAGAGCGATGTTGTGCCGCCTCCTCATGTTGAAGTGAGCGAATTGGTGCTTTGCAGGCGTTACTCCTGCGTTTGTTCAAGTGCAAATAGCTGCTCGGATGTTGGATGTTCACATGTACCGATTGGGTACAATTTCATGTGGTACACAGAGCATGTGTATATCCGAGGTCCCGGTAAATACAACAGCAATGTAATCTGGAGCCTCCTCTCCTAGGAGTTGGATATCCCGCAGGCGATCACGCTGCACATAACTCAATGGCCGGCGGCGTTTGTACCTGTTTTAGATGATGCCGATGCCACGACGAAGATCAGCGACAGGGCAGGGGCCATGGTTCTTCGCCGAGCAAGTACCCCATGGGGTGGGGAGGCGCCGGAGCGTGCACCGTATTCGACCGTCAATACAACGGGCGCTTAGGCTGTGTGACGCATCCGTTCCTGCGCACCTGCCTTAGTGCGGCGCAATGTAGTTTGCTCCACAGACGCAACCTAATCGTCACATGAAGCCGAAATTTTCTTCACGGGGATCGACAGCACGTGGTCACGCAATCACAAGAAGTGGAGATTGCCATGAAGGGGTTCCCATGCAAGGAAGAAAGCCAATTGTATTTTGTTACACTACCCTACAGCCAATTGAGCGCTCATCGGGTTGACTGACTGCGGTGGTGCCCCGGCCTAGTCTGCTGGGCAATGGTCTTCTTGTAGAGCCAGTTGGTAAACTTGACGCTTGGCTCGTCAACCAACTTTGTCACAATCTCCGCAAGATAGAGTGTAAAAGATAATAGGATGGGTTGAAGAAGCCAGAATCCCAACTCTAGCCCAACTGGGCCATTGATAGGCAACGGAAATTTGTTGACCCACTGTGGTATGCCTTCTTTGTGGGCCGACCTCGTAAACCCTGCAAGGGCATACAGTCGGTCTCCGAGGGTCCAGATAACGATTCCGTGTACGAGGTAGAGCGCAAAAGACACGCGGCCGAGATACTGGCAGAAGCGCGTCTCGAAGAAATGCTTGAGCCATGGCAAGCGAGGTATTGATGCGACGGTGAAGAACGCTGCCCAGAAAAGATAGAACCATTTTGGATCAAAAACGGCCTGCGGCTTGAGATAGGACAGCCAGACCCATCCTGGTGACTTGGCGAGAAGAGCAACTCGGTCTGCGTCAGGCGCGTCGAATGATGGCGTTCCACCAAGGTAAAGAGCAAAGACGAACAAGTGGAAGAAGATGAATTCCTTAAAGTCCGCCAATATGGAGAACAAACGTGGAAGTTGGTCCTCTTGTGCGAGCATGTCCAGGTCGCAAAGCAGCATTCCAGACATGAACATTGCGCCATAGTAGCCATCCGCAATGTAGAGAAAGTAGAACGCTAGAGCGGCCTCACACCAAAGACGAGCATTTTTCGTGCACCGAGTGAGGGCGGAGAGCGCAGTGTAGACGATGATAGATCCTTTAAACTCCACGGGAATGGACCAGACGTGGGCGTGATATTGGACCGGAAAGGCGTAAATGTCGGTGGAGAAAACAAAGCTGTAGTTCTTGAACATTTGGTACCAAGTGATGATTTCCTTTCGGTATGTTTCTTCCAAAGGACGCAAGTCGACCCACACTCCGCTCCAGTAACGGAATGTCATGAATGCAAAGGTAACCACGATAACAGGTAAGTACAATCGCATCCAACGGCGGAAGAGGGCGGAACCAATGCTGTCTGCAGCGCTTACAGCATGGCTATCGTGGATCATGCGCAAACTCTTCAGAGAAAGCACATAGCCGGAAATAACAAAGAAGATGGCAACAGCAAAGTGGCCACCAGAGAAGAAGTTGCGCACGAACGGTAATGCTACAAAGTAGTGTCGACCTTCGTAGCCATAGGCGTTTTCAAACACCATGTTGCCGCGTTCTCCGTGAGCCCAGAGCTGGTTGTGTTGAAAGTATACCATAAGTGCAGCGAAGCCCCTCAGACCATCCAGCCACGCCGTTGGCCTGGCCGGTTTGCTTTTTGAGACTGATCGAAAGGACAAAAATTCTGGACGCACAAGGTCGAGGCTCCATCTAGCCGTGCGAACTGGTTTCCAGATGGAAGGCGAAAGTTTGATATCTTCGACACCTTCGTGGCCCAACAACCCGTTATATTTGGCCGCCATGGTCGTTGGGGAGCAAATGTAGGTGCAATTGAGGGAGGAAAATGAGAAGCGACTAATACCAGATACTTGAAGCGCTCATGGATGCTCAAGACAATGACGGAGGATGCGCGATGGCAGGGTTTGCATAACTTGCACAAGGCATTGCCAATTTCACAACAGGACGTACGTACGTTAGCAGCGGTATTTCGCACGGACAACGTTGAATGTGACAACGCTAGACAGAGTCATGTAATTGGACTATCTTCCTCATGAGAAATATTGCGGGGTCTGGCAAGGGGCAAATGCCTAACTCGTCCAAGTTCCCGAAGTGCTTGCAGGGATTATGTTTATAAGCTTTAACCTGCCCGGCTTGGTAATGGGGTTGTATTGCAGATTTGAAATGGTGCACTGCTAGGCTCGAATGCACATGCGGGGCTTCAGTACGTTTTCATGAGGCTGCCCCTGCATGTGAATGTAGAGGGTCGTGCCGAGGATGAGTGTTGCAAGGGCATTGGTGGATACGGCTGCATGGTCATGCTCCAGGTAGGAAGCCCGTATTCCAAGTTGGCTATCGAGGCGATCACTCAAAGGCGTTGGAAGGGCTGGGTAAAATTGGCACTCTCCTAATGTTGTAATAACTCCAGCATGCGCTCGCGATCAAGGCCACCTCCGCCCAAGCTCCATCTGAAGACCGATATGCATCCACGCTCCCCAATAGTGTCACAGTTCTCAGGCAAGCTCACCAGCCAAGTGCGAAGAGTCTTGCCTGCGTACATTGCTCTGATCTTTCTCTTTTTGTTCTTCGCCAATACTGAGTTCTTCACAACCCCTATCCGAGCTGCGAGCAAGTACAAACGCGAGCTCAAGTATCAGCAGCCATTACAGCCAGTGGGCTCACTGATTCCCAGAAAGATATGGCAGACATGGAAGGTCGGTCCTTTGGGATTTGAGCAGCGCGACTCAGACTCAGCCAAGACCTGGTCTCAAAAGAACCCTTCATACCGGTATGAGGTGTTGACGGATGACAACGCGAACGAGTATCTCGAGTGGCACTACGGGTCACACGGCCTTGACAGAAAAGATCTCGTCGACCTCTACAAAGAGCTGAATATTACTATCATCAAAGCCGATCTTCTTCGATACCTCGTGATGTACGCGGAAGGTGGCGTATATGCCGACATTGACGTGGAGTGCCTACGGCCCATCGACAGGTTCATTCCGGAGCGCTACAACAAGCCAGACGTCGACATGATCATCGGCGTGGAGATTGATGAGCCTGCCTTTTCTGACCACGAAATCCTTGGGCCTAAGTGCAAGTCCTTCTGCCAGTGGACATTTGCCGCCAAGCCCAGGCTTCCAGTCATGATGAGGCTTATCGAGAACATTCAAGACTGGATACACGAGCTGTCCAAAGCGAAGTCGGTACCGATATCACAACTTCAGTTGGATTTCGACGAGGTCATCAGCGGAACGGGGCCATCGGCATTCACCAAGGCTGTCTTAGAACAAATGACGGCACAGAACCATGGAAACCCCGTCACTTGGGATCTCTTCCATGACCTGGCAGAATCGAGGCTCGTTAATGGCATTCTCGTGCTCAATGTTGAAGCTTTCGCAGCTGGCCAAGGACACTCTGACTCCGGTAACCACGGCTCCAGAGGTGCACTGGTTAAGCACCATTACCACGCTTCGGGCTGGCCAACGCTTCATCCTCGGCGAAACCACCCTATGTATGGCGAAGTAGAACACTGCAACTGGAAGCCGGACTGTGTAGCGGAATGGGTGAGTGATTACAGACTGTGACCTTCTAGCAATGCATGCTAACATCCACAAAGGACAAGAACGTTGCTGAATGGGACACTCTATCTAAAGAAGAACAAGACAAGCGCCTTGCTAGCAGGCCAGCCCCTCCTCCTGGAGCTCCTGGAGCACCAAGACCTTTTGGAAGCTGAAGGCTGTCTCTCAATAGATGATACAGCTTATGCTTTTCGCCCCAAAACTAGGGACGTGAAGGTAGTCTCGTCATTGGTGTGTAATTGCGGTTCACCGCACCAGTAGAGCACCCTGGAGAGGTAGAGCTTCCAGCGGAAAGTGCACAGCTTCGCGGTGAGCTATGCAACCTTCCCTGTAGATATTCGATAGATCCTACTTTGGAGGCAATGTCGTGTAGATGCAGATGACGCGTCACACAAAAGAGCTTGGTTTAGGCTATGACGTAATGAATAATCTTGTTTAATCCCATTGACGTTGCGGATCCTGAATGTGCTCTTGGTGAATCCATCCTCTTTCAGACATGGATTTAGGATCTGGTTCACATGCTGCACTGGTGATTTGCGACATAATACAACACAATTCAGACATTCAGCAGATTTTAAGTCGATTTACAAGCTTGGTGTTGCGAATTTGCAGCTGTTGGGTAGTAGTTGTTGGCAATGAATATCTAGTCACGTGCAGCGATATGGCGCGCCTGATGGCGCGCCTAACAACGCTAGGAAGCGCCCGAAGGAAGCGCCCGATAATCGGGGGTCCGATATCTACGCCAAATTTGATAGCACCGAGTCATTACCGACAGCACGAAGTGATGCCTACTAATCACCTAACACTTCACAAACTTAGCTAATAATTAATGATAATGCTATCGGACAGTTTTTTTACGGAAGGATTCGACAACCGAGAAACAACCGAGACTACCGCTCGGCTAGTCAGGATAGGGTTCGCAGGACCAGTATACTATCCCCGTGACTGTTCAGCCGATGCTCCCACAGCCTCACAACATCTATCTCTCAGTTTAATGAGTAAAGGACTTGTTAAAATTTCTTAAGATCTCAAGTTCGAAAAACAACTCAACGCCACTCTTTCCAAATGTTCCTCTATCCGGAGCAAATCAGGAACGGAGACTGTTCACCAAATCTCTCTTAGCTGCTCCAAATCCTTCCGTTCCTTTGCACAATCACCTCTCATCGAAGATGCGAACCAGTGTTCTATCAGAAATGTACCAGAGACATGGATAGAAGAAATAAGCCGCTGCTTCCGTAGCATCATATGTGTGTGCATACCTCAATAAAAAGTAGTTATCGAAGTATTGAAACACTCCAATTTGCTAAACGAACCACTTTCATAATATTGGCCTGAAAATCCAAATTCCCAATCCTCAAATCCTGGTAGAATACAACTCGCCCATCCCCGCACGTAAGGAAGTATCTCTTAACCACAAAGAAATCATTCTAGGAGACTATATCTGGCTCCCCAAAACCGCTGTTGCTAACCAGAAAACCTAAAAAACAAGTCTTCTTGTCCTGATGCCCTTCGGAATCACGCAGAAGGCATCCCATTTCCTCACTTCATGCCTGTACATACCACTCGGTGCCAACAAGCCCGAAAGCATCAGATATCCAGCCGTCTTTGTTGGACACGCAACGAAGCGTAATCTTAAATGAAGCGTAATCTTAGACGCCGGTACTGATGTCTCCGCGATGAAAAACGTCGTCTCTGCTATGTAGATACGTAGCAGTACCTCCGAGGATGTGTTACCGTGGTCACGTGTGCTGATGCAAACAGTGTAATGGATTAATGTACAGTGTTGTGTATAAGATGACCTTTGTTTACATGAAGGCCTAGTATAGCTTCACAAATGCTCGTTCAGGTAGTCGTGGGTCGCCTAGGAGAAGTTGTCCATAATGTTTATTGGTATTTCCATCTATGGTATGAGGACGTGTGATTGCGAATGCAAAACCTTCCTTTCTTAGCCCTCTTGAAAATCGTCACATACATATACATCTCTAGAACTATACGTCTGCAAGGTAACTCTTCAGTGCATCCTCCGGCCTCTCCTTGTGAACATAGTTCGGGATACGATGAAAAGTCTCCCACCCGGTATGCTTCAAAAAGTGAATCTGTTCCTTGATCCAACCTTCGATCTCCTCCCTATGGGGATCCTCCCCTCTTCTTCTCCTATCCTGGACCCGCTGTAAGGCAATATCACACCGATCTCTCAGCTTCGTAAGCTTCTGCTCCATGAATAGATTCCGGGTCATCGCATGGCTGTCATGAGTATAATGCGCACTTGACAAAGAGTAGCCGGTATCGTCCGCATCTGGATCCGCAAAGCAGTAGCTGTTTGCCATACTCACCCGTTCGGTACAGTTACTTGCCCGCAGCGCTGCATATTCGAGGTAAGCACCCGCCATCATCACTCCTGCGCCCATTGCAGCTCCTGCAGCATTGATCACATTCCCCTCTCCTATGCGAACGGCCGTCTCACCTCCCACCATCGTGGATGTATCACTTGACATTAACACGAGAACAACAGGCGTGTGGTCCTTATGCCACGCGTCGATTGGGACACCATCATACTCGGAAACACTAATACTCTCGCCCACTGGGAGTGGTTTAGATGGTGTTTCACCGAGCTTATAAACCCCTTTCAGCCCCTCCGGTCCCAGCTGTACATTCACGTATCCAATGTCATTGAGTCCATTTCGGAACTGGAGTTGGTACCGAAAGCGAATTCCACGGCTGCTTGGGTGACGGGGTGTGTCATGGCTTGCTTAATGAATGTCGCTTCCTGAAACAAAAGGTTATTATTCAGGTTGTTAGGGTTTGAGTGAACGATCAAAGTCGCTTACTTCATCATAGAGCGAGAACCCAGTGATGATACATGGCGCTCTTTCCCAAGAATGCATATACTTGTCGAGAAATGACCGTCGAAATATCTCTCGTCGGAGCATACAGACCCTGTCTTCAGAGAAGAGTTGGAATGGCTCTGTGTAGCAAAGGTCTGGAACACTCTTTGGAACAGGCAGTCCGAGCTCGGTGAATGTGTACCGGTTTGGAAGGAGGTTGGAAGTCCAAGTGGATTTCCGGGTCGAAGGGAGGGATGAGGAGCTCTTGATCGAGCTGGTCAACTCCCTCGTGGGTGTTGACGGATGATTCAAAAACAAACCGGTGCCTGATCATATGCTGAATGTGATTCAGAACATGGTGATTTAGATTTTTGGGCGTGACAAGTAGTATGAGAGTATATATTTTTGCTACAGGAGTCTTGAAAGTGGAGGTCTGATAGTCCTGTGAGATGCAAACATAGAGGGGTCTATCTGAAGGCCGAGGTGGTACTTATCATCCCAGTCATATCTTCTATCTGAGTGGCTTGGACTATATAGAAAGGGGTTTGGTGATATCATTAGAGTAAATCCACTCGAAAAGGCAATACGATCTGCTACTCCAACCATATTTGAGGGGTTTCGACACCATCGGGGTAACCCAGTCGAAAAGATAACATGATCCGTTACTTTAACCGCAAGTGAGGGGTCGTAATCAGCACCTTATTTGTACATACTAAAGCAGCAAATTTAAGCTTGTATTAGTGCTTGGCGAAACAAGGCTTCTTCCTTGTGCAGTCTAAACTGAGTTTGCACTCAACCTTTGATAAGGGGTCATTCAGCCTACCAGCTCGATCTAAGATACTTCCCGCTGTACTCAGTCAACCATGAGCTAGGGAAGGGCCGATGCGAGAGTAGTGTCACTGTATCGCTTCGTACAGCGCTATATATACGACTACCTTGATTTTATAGGAAGACCTAGCATGGCTTCGTAAACGCTTAGTTCAGTGTGATCATGGGTCGCCCAGGAGGAGGTAAAGTTTTTCAAACTGTTTGTCAATATTTCCGTCTAGTATGAGGAGGTGTGATTGGGAACATGGATACCTGTAATGAAAAGAGAAACTGGGGAGTGAGAGAAGAGCGTTGAAGCGGAACGTGGAAGATAGCGAGAACTTAATGGAAGGTACTTTGTCCTTGTTCGTCGACGAATTATCCGCTCAAAGGCCTTAGGGCGGCTGGGTAAGCGGGACTCGGAGTTTGTACTTCTGCTGGAACAGGGTGCATTGAAGAGGAAGAGACAGGTGGATACAATAGAGAATCATCTTGCAACCTTAAGCATACTATGAGATAGCGAAATACTTACAAGATGATTTAAATATCGTCGTTAGAATATGTACGTAAAAACAACTAGAACTACACAGTATCTTATTCAAGCCCCAAAAGATACAGAACAACATATCCAAATCAACAGCACTGGATCAGAAACCACCAACCCAGTTCCTAGACCATCAAGTATACTTTTCTAGTATTCCACTCAACCCGAACAAACACAGCTCGTCATCTCCTTGTCAGTGACTCATCCTTACTACACGCCCTTCCTCTCCACCTTCAACGGCCTCACCTCCTGTATCCCCGACGCGAGCAACTCCTCCCAGCTCCTGTGCCGCGTACTCTCATAATCACTCTCCGAATACTCGGACGTCCTCCTTCCGCCTCCAACATCCATAATCTTTTCAGAAAGCCCTTGCTGCGCATTGAACGCTCCTCCTCTCTTGTAACTTGTGGATTGAGAGGCGCACCAGCCGCACTTATCTGAGTCGTATCCTGCAGACTCGTCATGCGGATACGGGAACCCGATAGTACAAGGCTGCGCGCTCTCGCCCTGGCTTCGATCACAAATTTCGTTGCCAGTGTACGCTGACGCCACTGCATTGGCCTGACCTGATTCGACGGAGACACCGCTCATGAGTGCTGAGATGCGTTGCGAGACGCCGTCGGGGTTCGTGGCGTCTTGCAGCTGAGCATTTGCGACTTGGAGTTTCCTTGCTATTTCCTTAGTGTTACAGTAGAGTTTTAGGAGGCTGATAAGGATGGCGAGGAGGACGGCGGCGGAGACTGTGCTGCCGGCGATGATGGCTGTGCTAGATGCGTGTTTGGGAGGGGATACGGGTGGACTGGTGGGTGATGATGCTGTGATAGTTGCTGTAGGTGAATTCTTCGTCACTGTAGAGGTGAAAGAGTTGGCAAGCTCTGATATCGCATTTGATTCAGCTGACTTACTTGAAGTAGCGCTGGTAAGCGCGTCGTCGTGGCTTGTAGTTGAAAGAGGAAGCATTGTTGAAGCTGATGCAAGCGGTATTGCAAAGGGAGCCCATTCATTAGGAATGTCCGCCAGAGAGTTTCCTAGTTGCTTGCAACCGTCTTGATACTGCTTTATAAACGCTTTCGTTGATCTTAGCTTCCCATCCACTTTGAGTGTGGTCTTACTGACATAAAACTCACCTCTCTTCTTGCCATCGTCCGTGCATTCCTCTAACATACAATGAGCAGAGAAATACTCATTATTGCCTAGGGACTGCGTTTTTCGCACAAATACAGCGGAAGTAGCCAGCATACGATGAGGCGCTTTCGCAGCTGAGTATGTTGCTCTTGATCCTGTCGCGGGACCGGTTCCTCTTTGCACTCGTCATGCATTTTTCGGGAATCTAGCTTGTTTAGCTGGATTGGCTGGGTCAATAGCGGAGACGAGACTTGCAAGACAGGGCTCTGCATCAGCTACAGCAGATGATGACATATTTATCCGGACCAGACTTGAGGAAGAATAAGAGATAGGCGTAGGGGGAAGGCGGATCGTATTCGCAAAGGACGTGGGGGCTCTGCTCATGATTTTGGATTTGTGTATGACTGGGGAGCTCTATAGAATTTCGTTGAAAGGGGGAGACATTTAGTTGCAAACAATATCATCACCAGACAGCGGCATGAGGTACGCCAGAGACTGAATTGAAGGGCGAGTATCGGTCTCGCTGGCAGATATGGACAGATAGTTCACTGTAGACGATACCTACAACGTTGATCACAAGATCAAGCAAGACACCAGGCAAAGGAAAAGAATTCTATTTCATCAAAGGAGTGTCATTATCTATTACGTAGGCGTCGTGCTATGGCATGTGCTATATCATAAAAATTGCGCAGTCGTGAATGTTGGCAGGCGTATTCATTGAGGATACTGGACTGGCTCCCATGTGACAGTCTTATTCAAGCTTCCGTACTCGGGCAGCGAACAAACTTTGACCAGCAACTGTTTGTAGTCTGCACAACAGGTCAGCTCACAAGTCTTTGATGATTTCGGTGTCACGTGATCAACTTACTGGCAACTGCTCCCAGGGTGCAGGTTTCTTGCCGGGTTCACGTCCAGGCATGGCTGTACAGTTTTTACGTAGCGAGTGACGTCTTCTTGTGGTAGGTTGCAGAGACAGACCAAGTTACCAGGTGCGCAACCGTCAAAGTAGCCGTCGAGCAGGCATTCGTTCTGTTCATCCTTGATCAGCATGTACCTCGACGTGTGCGCGCTCATTCAGCGTACCGCGCCACATGTAGGCAGTTGGTTTGTGTAGTTTGTTGGCAATGACCAGGCGGCGGGAAGAAGAGATACGATGGCAAGAATGGAGCTGTTGATTCTCATTGTGTAGGTGATAGCTGTGTGTGCAGGTTGATGAAAGAACTTGTGGGAGAAGTCTTCAGTTGAGGGTTACAGCTTGAGAGTACAGCTGGACGTCAGAGCGCACTAGACCAGCTCCGACCAGCCCCGAGTTGAGTTGGTCGCGCAGATCGTAGCTTCTTTATTGTCTTCAGTTACTAGCACGCAAGGATAGCGTTGCCTTGGTAGCCTGGTGGAGCAACACTGCCGTGACTGATTCACGCCACCGCCGCTTTACCCCAGGCACCGAGGAAGCGGGGCCACAGCTCAAACGCGCGGCGTCATTGACAGCGCCAAACTCTGAACAAGCGTTCCCTAGAAGTGGGAACACGATCATCAGCTGATGGCAAATATGCATTCGGCGTGCTCATGCGGCTGCAGCTTTGGCGTCCGCTGTGGGGTTCACCGCTGCATCAGGACAAGGTCAACCATGTCGATCCAAGCATAGAGCGATAACTCCCGAGGCTGGCAACGCCCAGCCTGGTTTTGCATAGACGCCGACTTCATGCTGGTAAACTCCATGATCATTTCGTATATTACAATACTATCAGTGTTGCAACCCAAGAAAAATTATTGTGAAAAGACAGGATTGCCGCCCAGATCGATGTCTCGGGTTGATTAACATCGGAACAAGAGAAGACTCCCGTCTTCGCCCCTTCTTCGCGGCACCGCTACGTAAGTGGTATCACATCTGTGATACGCGAAAGTTTCTAGACTTGTCCAAGTATCGCGGACCCAGATATTGCCTCTTCCGTTCCATCCCGTCAACAAGCTGTTATGTTGCTTACTGTGGCACCAAACTTAGAATAAGCAGTCCAGACAACAACAGCATGCCAGACCAGCGCACAGTCCAGCAAAGAGCCCGCTGCTTCCACCGCCTTGCCTCCTGTCATCCTGATAGTATCCGCCTGGTGGAGGGGGGCCTTGTTGGTACTGCATCTGCTGGCCACCGTAGGGTCCAGGTGGGCCTTGCTGATAAGGGTTCGGGCTTGCACCATAGTAATCCTGTCCGCCACCTTGGTTGTAGTACGGTTGCATGCCACCAGGAGCAGGGCCAGCGTCGTGAATGGGTGCTGGAGACTGAGGGTATTGAGGAGGCGGGCCTTGGTCCTACTGCCATGTTAGCGATGCGCTCGTCGTGCTACCAGGGTGGCGAGAGCAGTGCGCGCCGCCATTGCTAATAGATGGCGCGCGTAAGGAGACGTACATATGGTTTCGACATGTTGGCGGTTTGTGCGAAGGTTTATCGAGATTGGAGAGAGAAGCGAAAGAGCTGCTCGTCAGGAGGGGGCTCTTGAAGCGTTATTCCTGCAGGCGTTCCGCGGCAAAGCTGGGCAATATCTTGTCCGACGTCGATCAGCTGCCAGTGTTCCACGTCTGCTTCTTTGGTGGATGTTGGGATGTGGCAACAACAGCTGGCGATAAAAAGGTGAGCGGAGTGAGTGACGTGTAAGTATGAAGAAGGAATGCACCGAACGAGCGACAATGCGGTTATTAGAGTGAACCCGACTGCTGAGCTGATCACACACCAGACGTCGCGGCGTACGAACGAGGGTGGCTGAGCTTGCGTGGCGGTCCAGCTTAGCCACATTTGTCGTAGTCGCGCCGCGTTTACCCTCACGGGTGCAAATCGCGTCCATCTCAGCGGCCGCGTGGTACCGTGCCATGCACTAAGCTGCAGCTGCTCTGGCCTAATACGGCAATCCTTGCGTATAAAACGCATGTATACGGTGTTTGGTGCAAACGCCCTTCAACGCTTGCAAAGCACAGGTCTACACGCAGTCGCGAGGACTCAATAGATCTCAACTCAACAATGCACGAGACCCCAAAATGACGAGTCCAATTAATCGGATTTAACATTGGAAGTTGTTGGGTACATACACGATACACGTCACAGTCACAATGGGGCAAGGGACTATCTAGTGGGCGCAAAGCATACAAACCTTACATATCGAACATTTCGCATCGGGGTGGAAGGGGGTGGGCGTCGGGAAGTAGCGTAAGGTGACATCGAACGGGAGGGATCGAAGAGGGAAAGACAGGTTGGAAGACTTCGAGGGACTACGGACCGACCGAATAGTGTACAGGAGGGAGGCAAGGAACTCGAACCGCATCGATGTCGACCGATCGACCGAAAACAAGGCGAGAAGACCGAACCGAATGGTAATCGCCGTGACCGTTCGCCAAAGAAGATCCGAATCGAGCTTTTCGACTGCTGAATGCATTAATGTCGTGGCAGGACATAGACGTAACTCTAGCCTCCACTCGGAGAAACAAAACATGATCCCAGAAACCATTATCCGCTCGACAAAACCCTGTGCAGGTACCAATTTCGAGCACGCGCGTCAATACTAGCCTTGTGCAGACAGCGACAGTAGTCTGGATACTACCTGCTTGCGAGTTGCCAGCGCATGGCTTACTCTGCTACGTCCAAATCGTCATGAGCCGCGGGTGGTGGTGATTCGACTTCAATCCTGGTTAGAGCTTCATTGTCGGAAATAGCTGGCAGACTCACTTTTGCGAGGTTCGGCGGCTGGCTCAACCTCACGCTCACCGGTCGCGTCTCTCATCGCGGTCACCACGGTCACGGTCACCACGATCGTCCTCACGGTCGCGAACGTCCTTCATTTCACGGTCACCATCAATGGGACTCCTTGACCTGTCACGGTCACGGCGGTCGTAGTCACGCTCGCGGCGATCGTCCTTGCGAGGGGATCCGCCGCGTTCGCGACGTGGGGAAGTGCTGCGGCGGCGTGGAGAGCGCACACCACGGTCGGCACGCTCGCCGCGGTCGGAACGGTCACCTCGATCACCGCCACGCTCGGAGCGTTCACCACGGGGGCGGTCTCGTCCGGAATCGAAACGCCACGACGCCGATGGCGGTGTGCGTGCCCACTATAGGTTGTTAGATGCAACTGCCTCGTTGTGACTTCCTAGACGTACCTCGATCTTCAACAAGTCGTCGCGACCGATGCGCTTGTTGTGCATCTCATGGTACGCATCATCGGCATCACGTCGAGACTCGTATTCCACAAAGGCGAAGCTGCTGGCCTGTTAGAGCCCGAGTATGTGGCTGGGGGTGGAGGGCTAACTCACAGCCTAGACGAAGCCGAACGGGGAGCCGGAATGTCGCAACGGACAAGGCGACCGTAGCTTGAATACTGTCAGAACGAGCTTCCGGGACAGCGATTTAACAATGTTGGAATAGGTTATGCGCAGCTTACGCGCAGGCGTAATCAGAGTGGAAGCGGTATCGCGCAAGAGAGCAGTCGCAACCGCGACCAAGTATGCGCAGAGAAACAGATGCAGAATCGAGGATTATGATGATGGAGGAGGATGCGAGGGCGATCGAGTTGGGGCGAGGACATACCGTTCGAACTCGTAGGCGAGGTCGCGAGCGCGTGTTCCGTGGCCGAAGCCGGTGACGTAGAGCGTGGTGCCGCCGCCGCGAGACATGGTTGCAGAATATATGTGGGTGTGGTGTATGCGTCGAGGTGTTGCGAAGGCTGCGATTACAGGTCGTGGTCGGCTTGGGGTTGTGGTTGTTGGATGGAAGATTCCAAGGCGGACAAAAAGACCGGGAAGGCAGCTGCAGCAAACGCTTTGGCTAGCGCTATGGCCACATGTCTTGGCGGCCTCCTTCGGACGACGTCAAGCTCCACGCTAAGGACGGTTTTTTATGGGCACTTTACCGATGGAGTCTTCACTTACAAGTAAGGCACACGACATCACGCCACCTTCGATCTCGTATTGTGAAAAAAAGGTATATTTCTGCGTGTTGAAGTGCGAAGGTCAATTATCTGGTGAGATTATATTGATCAGTAATATTTACTTATCAACGCCCAGTCGCATGGACTCGGTAGACATTAAGTAAAGAATAAGCCGGGCACTAGTGCACCTGTCTGACAATAACTGTACATTTGCAGAACGAAAGCTACGCATTACATTTGTGTAGGCTAAGAAGGAAATGCTCCATAGGGTGCTCCATCAAGCTTAAAGTACCCAGGCTGGAGTGTCTGAAAGACGCCCGTAGGATCGTAGTTGGCCGCAATGCTCTTCAGCCTTTGCTTGTTGGCCTCTCCGTAACTATCGATGACGTCTTGGTAGGGCGACGCATAGTTCATGTAGATGTAGTCGCTATTGAGGTCCCTCTTCTCAGCTTCCGCAACGAGACGCTCGTATAGGCTATTACTGAACGTCATGATCCGCGTGTTATCTGTGACATTTGTCCACAAGATAGCAAGGTTGCAAATGAAGATGGGACCGTCATTAGGATCGAGACCTAACGCATTGCCGCCATTCTGCTGCATATTCCGCATGGCCGGAGTGGTGATTGCCTGGAATGAGAGAACGGGTAGAATGCCTGCGGCGTCCTGGATGGCCGGCAGCATATCGAAGAAGATGTCAATGAAAGTCTTGAAGATGTCCTTGTCGACTTTAAAGGTGCGGTCCCAGTACGTCTCTTGTACGCCGTCAGGAGCGCCTGCGCCGAGCTGATTTGCCAATGTCGACATGTTGGCCACAGCAGTCAAGTCCATGATTGCTGGAATAGCTTTCCACTCATCAAAGACAGGAGGCCAGGGAGTCGGGTCCGAGTATTCGAGGTCTTCCGCTGCGATCTTCATACCGTTCTGTAGTGCGAACGAGACAATCTGTGCCTGCTTTGTATCCTCCTCGGCATTGACTGCATAGTTGTAGTAGGCTTGGTACACTTTGTCCCACTGGTCTTCGGTATGAGCGCGCTGTCCACCCCACATTGGACCTTGGACGAACGTCCTCATGTTGAATGCAGTGACAATACCGAAATTGTTGCCGCCGCCACGAAGAGCCCAGTAGAGATCAGGGAGCTCATCGGCGCTAGCAGTAACGATGGCGCCTGAGGCCGTCACTACTTCGAAAGAATCAATGTTGTCACATGCCCATCCGTAGGCATTTGCGTAGTGAGAGATGCCTCCTCCAAGAGTCAATCCAGAGACACCGACAGAGGATATCTGATATTGTCAGAATTTTGAAGTCATGAGAGAGGGAGCCATCAACATACCCGCCCCCCAATGACTTCGCGCCCATACTGCTCAATCCATGGGTATACATCGCCCCAAGTGTTGCCTGGCCCAATGGAAGCTATACTCTGGTCCGACGACAATGTCTTTCCTTTCATCTTCTCAAGTGCAATAGTAATACCGCCTTCGATGGAAGAGCCTCCTGCGAACGCAGCATGCCCGCCTCCTTTTACGGCAAAAGGGCATTGCGTGAGTCGAGATAGCAAGACAGCAACTGACACACTAGAAGCATTGCTAGGTTTGAACACACAGAACGGATTGACTGCAGCTTGCTGGGCTGCCCAATAGTCGCCAGTGAAGTTCCTGTAGGCGGCGCTTCCTTGTGAAAGCACACTGCTGTTACCGAAAGTAAGCCCGAGCGCGGAGCACTGGTTGTGTTATTAGCATGGGGGCCAAGCGAGCTGCGAGTGATGATCCGAGACTTACAGCTATGGAGCAAGCGGCAGGTGAAGAGGAGTTCGCCAGTCTTGCCAGACCGGGAATTGCTGTAACGTCTACGCCCAGGTCAAGGAGCGCTTTGGTTGCATCGAAGTCGATGGGCTCAAAGGCGCTTGCCAACACATCTGTCGTAAGCACACTGGACAATGCCGCCGCAGCAGTAAGAAGGAATCTCATGATTGCTGTGTGCGGATCCAGGGTAGGTACCGAGAGTCTGGGTCTGCGACCAAGATGCAGGGAGTTATCGGGGGGTTAATGTAGTCTGGGCCATCACGTCTGCAAACGAGCTCAGATTACACTACCAGCAGCGTTCTCGTTGAGCGGGAGCAGAGTGCCGTGGCGAGGCGGGAGAGAACCTCAGCCGGTGCGTTCGCGAATAGCAACGCTCCTAGCTAGGTCCCTGTCAATATGCCGTGTCAAAACCGCCACCAGCACAGAGTATCCTCCTGTTGCCAAGCTGTAGTTCATGGGCTCTGAAGTTCCGCGGTGCACCAGCGCAATAGAGCTACATGTGCCTTTACAAGTCATATCTATCAACGCCAGGCATTGCCAGTAGATGTTTCGCTTCCGCTTGGTTGGGTCACTTTGCCACACAGATGTTTCGCAGCTTTTCTTACACAAACACTACCAGCTCGACAGACACGAAAGGGGCGTTCTCGAGTCATGCGAGCTCTCCCCAGGTGGCGCTTACAAGTGGATATTAGAGCAGCCCTCCCGAACCGCTTCTGCATCGTTGCAATCAGGACGTTTGGCCGGAACGTCAACGCCACCGCGCCAGCTAGGTATTCTTTCTCCAATGGTTGCTGGACGCACACAGTCTTAGTCTCGTATCGGTAGAGTAGGCTTATGCTGGGCAAGCCAGCAATCAGCGAACAGACGGGGCTAGTCCCGCTGTGGCTGACCTCGCCGAGGCCAAAGGAAATACGTTTCTGCAAGCTGCGAGGACAGTAGACTATTAGTCTATGTCCAAGAAGGGACGGCGAAAGCGTGAGAATTCAGATAATATCGTGATCGACGAATTGCAGCGCTGGCGGCGCGCCGGGTCCAGACTCAACTACCGAGGCCTGCTTGGATTCCAGGTCGCAAAAAGGAAGAAGATGCGCAAGGGCAGGCGCTAATTTTATTTAGGCGTTCTGACGGGCACCTGCCCTTGTCCGCGTCAGCGTTTGGGGCATTATACTCCGTTGCAGACATGGATGTCATTCTGCAAACATGTTGTTCGTCCAAACCAGATCCGGTGCACCTCGTCGTGATAGCTCGCAATGTTCGAGGTTAGGCAGACAGGCGAAGTACCAGAATCCAGGAACGAAGCCCCTGTATACTGGCCCGGCGGATATTGTCAGTCCAGTCTGCCCAGTTTTCCCTAGGCACACGCGTGGGTGGCACCATGCAGCCGATTCCATGCGTCTTACAGGCCTGCGGATCCCTCCGTAAATACACTTGAGCCCTGGTCAAGCTAATGTTGGATGTGCAATTTTGTTTGTAAACCGTACCCTCCGCCCCCAGGGCTTTGTATCTGAAGTCCCTCCGCGGCCACCTTTGTCCTGTTTGCTCCAGGCGCAGTATTCTCTCGCGACGCCGCACCTGGCAACAGAAGCATGTCGCAATTGCCACGGTGATCTTGCCATACTCGTTGATCATTAGGGCGCGGCCCATCTCCGACTTCTTGTGCTTGTACCCATCATGTCGACGGGTACTGACTGGATCGCGCAACATGATCTCCTCCGGATCGACTATGCGATGGTTGCCATCACCTCGACCGTGTTTGCAGTGCGTGTCGCTGTCCAGATCTGGCGACGAAGACCCATTGGAGCGCAAGATGTTTTGCTTGCAATCGCCTTCCTGGCCTACCTTGCTTTCAGTATTCTCTACATAGTCATTACGCCTATCTTTTTCAAACTCCAAGCGGTGGAAGCAGGACGGATGGCGCCATGGCCAACCATGATGACAGATCTCAGGTTCGCATCGGAGGTCATGTGGCAGAGTGGCATGGAGTACTGGACATGTCTCTGGTTTGTCAAGTTTTCGTTGTTGGCGCTTTACAAGAAATTGCTCGCTGGGATGCCTAAAACATACTTGTGGGTCTGGTGGGCCACGGTGGTATTTTGCGTTTTGGTAAGTGAGGGATAGTCTCGATGACCTCGATTCCTAAACTGGATATGAACATGGTTAACGTTTGTGCAGACGTGGGCAACATGTATCATCACAGGTCCAGGACTGGCGTGTGACGACACAAAGGCGTTCTTTGAGGAAGGCAAATTGTGTTTATCACTTGGCGAGAAGCGTCGCCAGACAGCAAGCCTGTACTATGCGTATGCTGTCGACACGCTCACGAATCTTATGGGTATGTTGCAAAGTTTCCCAAATTCTGTTCGGATTGAGTATCAATGCTGATATACCTTGAAGTCATGATCCTACCCATTAAGCTCATCTGGAATCTGCAGATGGAGAAAGTGAAGAAGATCGGATGTGGTCTTCTCTTTGCTTCTGGTTTTGTTTGCATACTCTTTTCCACGATTCGTATCGTCCAGGTGGGCCAAGACGGAAAGCCTCAGTCACCAGACCCGAAATGGCTTACTCTATGGACCATTGTTGAGTGCTCAACAGGTGAGGGTAGTTGTTCATCTTCCCTCGAACTATACTGACGCTTTACCAGCCGTGATGATTGGTTGCTGCCCAATGCTTGCGTCTGCCCTACCAAAAGGCTGGATCCGATCTTCTCATACGCAGGGCTACGTCCAGCAGTCTCCAAACCAATCGGACGAGACCGAATCCAGGAGCCATCGTCTTCGCGACATGCATAGTTCTAAGAGCAGGAGGAAACGCAGCGAAAAGACTTCGGAAAATGTCAGTGTAGCCAGCCACGACGAGCTTCCCGGAACGCCGAACCGGAGGGACCGGTATTAGGGTCACTGATGAGATGCGTGAACAGCACAGGCGACGAATGGAAGAGAACCAGGCGCATCAAAGAAGAACGTTTAGAAGTCCATCGAGAAGATGTGTGAGCTAGTTTGTAGCCGTCAGTTGTGTGCTAGAAAAAAGAAGCAAGTCGCCATATCCAGCTGTGTACAAGAAAGGATCCTATAAGGGGGCAGAATGTCAAGAGCACTCTCTACCAATGTCCAATGAGCAGTGGCCAGCAACAAGAGTTGATATCAAGTCAGACTCGACACGCCTATAGTGCACCGTGGCATGTCTGCGGAACTGTGTATAGTAACCCTCGGTGCGACCGTATCTTAAGGCGCCCGTGAAGGTTGAACATGACAATGCGAGTGGTTGGTCTGACAGCTGAAACACATGGTGGTTTATTGAGCTGTATACCTCGTCGACAAGCACGTGCACGTGCTAGACCAGATCGACCTCTGGCAAGCAATCCAACGATTCTTGGGCTTAGGAGCGAGACATACTCGAGTAGCTGTAAATCACATGCCTGTAAATCAAGTGGCAAAATAATATGACGAATAGAAGCATCAATGGCAGCCGGTCTGGGGAAGTTTCTAGGGTAGCCAGTGCTGAACAATCGCTAGGGCGCTAGCCCGGCGGCAAATGCCGAGCTCGATTGCGCAGAACTTGACCGCAACGCTTCCAAACAATTACTCCCTTCCCCACACCACCAAGACCCGAGCCTGCACTTCACGCGCAATTCCTTTTCACGATTGACGATAAATTTATTACGACCGTGCCACAAAGTCTAAGCGATAGCTCTTGGCGAAGGAAGTCGCGTCGGTTCACTCGTCGCATCCTTTGTTGCCCACCGCTGCGCAGCGCCAAATCTACGCGATAGCCACCTCTCATCATCAACCGCGTTCTCACCATGGCCGATTTTGCGAGCGACTCGCCGCTGGCGATGCAACTGCAGCAGGTTGTCCAGCCCAAGCTCGCCGAGTTTGGATGGACCACGGGCGGCGACGACACGACGCTGTTTGAGTACATCCTGCTTATGCTGGCCAACGATAAGAACGAAGCGCAGGTCGCGGCGGAACTGTCAAATGACCTCCTTGACCTGGGCCCGGAAAACACAGAGACACAGCAGTTTGCGCAGTGGTTATTCGAACAGATTGAACAGCTCAAGCAGTCGAGCGGTGGCAGTGGACAGGTTGCTCAGTCAGTTGAAGGCCAAATGGACAGCACATCCAACGACTACGCAGGGGCTGGACAAGACACAGATATGGAGGGTGTATCAGAAGGTCAAGGCAACATGTAGGTTTTCCACGTTACAGCAGCCATTTCTATTAACTAACAATTTCCAGTCCCACAGGTCCGAAGGCCATGCGCAACGGCAGCGGCGCCCAGGCAGGACGCTCAGCACGTGGCGGCCGCATGCTCAACCAGCTCAATAAGAACATGGACCGGAACAATGACTCGGCCTTGCATCGTGTGCGAGGCGCCGGCGGAGGCGCCGGCCGAGTAAACGCGCACGCCCGCGATGCGCCGAAGGGTCCGCGAGGACAGAACATCGGCCGCGGCCTCGAGGCAATGGCAAACGGTCGTGGCATGGGCAACGCCAACGTCAACATGGGTCAGAATAACATGGGTATGCCTATGGGCGGAATGCCTGGTATGCCCATGGCCTCGATGGGTGGCCAGAACAACATGAACGGAATCGGATTGAACCCACAACAACAGATGGCACTCATGCAGATGTATGAGCAGCAGGCGCAGATGATGCAACAGATCTTTTCTGGTGCCACCCCCACTGCCTTTGTCAACCCCAACTTCAACCAGAACCGCAATGGATCCAAGAAGCCACTGCACCAACGCATAGACCGGTCCCACCAAGGTGGCAGAGGCATGAACCCAAATGCGAAGCCATTCAAGAAGGATAGTGAAGACGAGACAATGGCAGACGGTCCATCTGGAGAGAGTGGCAGTGGTATGGATGTTGAGCTGCCATCAAGCCGCAACGAGCCGTCTTCCACCATGTGCAAGTTCAACCTGCGCTGCATAAACCCCGATTGCCCCTTCGTTCATCAGTCCCCTGCTGCTATGCCCGGTATCACTGTCGACATGAACGATACTTGCGATTACGGCGCTGCTTGCAAGAACAAGAAGTGTGTTGGCAAGCACCCATCACCGGCACAGAGGCAGAAGTATCAAGCGGAGCAAGAGTGCGCTTTCTGGCCCAACTGCCGCGATCCTTCGTCGTGCCCGTACAAGCACCCTCAGGGCAAACCGTGCCACAATGGCGCCGACTGCACGGTCGAGGGCTGCAAGTTTGGACACAGCAAAATCATGTGCAAGTTCAACCCGTGCTTGAATCCCCGTTGTCATTACAAGCATGAGCCTGGTCAAAAGAAGAACACGACCAATGTTTGGGTCGCGCCGAAGGAAGGCGAACATGTTAGCGAGAGGAAATTCGTCGACGAGGAGCAGAAGGAGGAGCTCATTCTTCCTGGCAAGGACCAGGAGATGAATCAGGGACATGCCCAAGCGAACGAGAGCGTCAATGTGCAGTCATAGAAATGGTCTGGAAGGGGAAAAAGGATGTTTTGCGGCGGACATGATACCATTGTTGGATTAAAGAACGAGGAATACAGAAGTGGGTGGATGCTGGAGAACAAAGTAAAGCATTGTACAATAAGCCTGGAGATGGCTGAATGAGGCGTTATGGTTAGCGGCGCTGCCGTGACTTGGAGGGAGCCTTTCTTTTGCAAAATGGAAGCTGGTTCTCTGCAGCTGTGTGGCTGCCCTGTTCTTCTTACCTGTCTTGACGACTTATTTAACGTCCGCCTCTGCATCGTGAGATACCCTGTGTGATGGGACCCTTTTCCCTGTGGACCCTTGGCTTCAGCACAGTGCCATTGTATAAAGTCAACCTCTTCTAATGAACCCCCTATCAAGTTATAACAAATAGTCTTTATCCACTATTTAGGATCCTAGCTAGGGAGTCTAGGTCTCAAATACTAAAGTTGTAGGCTCTAAGGGCTGCTCTACGATAGGGAATATGGTCTCCATAGATTAGATGGAATAAAAGGAATTGATAGGGAGGGAGTGAGGTAGGGATCAGTTTCGTCAGACTCTGCAGTGAGTAGAGAAAATCCCCTTCATTCATACGCGCTATGCTGCTTTGATTATGCTATGACGGGGCCTTTTTGGAAATGCGTGGGCGGGCAACGGTTGTGCACGGCAAGGTCTGGGGATGTGCACGTGACGTGCTTTTAGCAAGCGTTGCAACACTACTAACCTCACGATGTTTTGTGCCGCTTCTATGGTTCAGCTCTACTATTAATACAGGAGCTATACTTAGTTGAGCACGATTATGGGGTTCTCGGTTCACATCCGAGACTTCGAAGAATGGTCCCTGAGCTCTTTCGACCTCGCGATACAACAAGCATTTCATCTCGTATCGTCTTCATCAGGCTGCTCATGTCGGGGTTTTCCTCCTTCTCAACTTGTTGATGCAAATTGTCAATCATCTAGTATCCAAAATCAGTCGATGATCCTTCTTTTGACGTGAAATACTGACCTCGGTGACAGACCTTTTGATCTCCATGCGTAGTGGAGCATCCGTTCTATTGTCCGTTCCTTCATGTATGCAGTAGCAAAACGATGGGCTTTCATATCCACGAGCACGTGCTCTTTCGAAAACTTCTAATCGTTCACGGCCACCAGCATACCAGCAAACAAATTCGAGGAACACGCATCCCAGAGCCCAAATATCGCATTGGCTAGAAAGCTCATTTTCAGGCAAGATACTTTCTGGGGACCGGTAAGGTCTAGAGCTAGGAATAGTTTTCCCGTCGGATATGCGATCGGCCTTACTAAAACGAGCAGTACCGAAATCTGCGAGACGAAGGATACCTCGTTTATCCCGTGGGTCTGGATACCAGAGGATGTTTGCAGGCTTTATGTCTCCGTGTCGGCCGCTGAGGGTAAGCTTGCCTCTGAAATCACCCAATGAATCGTCTGTTCTGACAGGAGCATATGTGCTTCCCTGTTGGGGCGGATATTCAGCTCGCAATATCGATGTCGCGGACGTTGTGTGATAGCGATGGATGTAAGATACCGCTGCAGTAAGACCGTAACATTGTGTTTTAATCCAAGAAGACACTTCTGTGTTCGGGCATGGCACATTTGGGAATCTTTCTCGCCAATATCGATCAAGGTCCACTTCAGCCCACGGAAGGAGAAGATAAAACTTCTCGTTTTTTTCATAGGCCGCCAGTAATGTTACCAGATGGTCAGGTGTACTTTTATTGCGGTTGCAGAGATGTCGTAGTACGTTATACTCGCGTTCGAAAGACTCTTTATCTCTATTGGACATTTCTTTTACTGCTACTACATCATTAGGAACCTGTCAAGGTCAGCCCTGACACCTTCAAATTCCATATCTGAAATACAACTTACCAAGGTCTTATCAAAAGAGTGGTGATTGGGATGTATCTTTACCTGGTGAACTGTGCCGGACCCTCCGGAGTGTCCTCTATTATTCCAATGCAGAAATGGCAGGATCTCTCTTTTTGACAGTACCAGTCGTGGAAACTGAACTGCTTCGCTTGGATTGAATGATGGTACCAACATGCACCACTGACGCTCCACGAAATCGCGCACATCGCTTCGCGTTTTAAGACAACGTAGGGCGGTGTGCGGGTCTGTCTTCCTTCGTAGGGAATCCTTCGTGGAATCCAAGCACAGTGGGAGATCACCATCGTGCACTTCTTCCTTGACGAATCTCAAAATCTTTTCCGGACGTCGCATCAAGACAAGAATGGCAAATATTTTCTGGAAATTCCTTCTGCTTGCATTTTTCACGGCACTGCTGCTCATTGCCTGGGAAGAAGACGATATGATGATTTTAGGGCGCGTCTTCCACCAAAGACCATGGCGTAAGTAGGTCGGCAGATGCTCGAACCGTGAAAGTTCGTGGTCAACAGACGCTTGCGTGACGAGTTTGTCTAGTTGCCCATTCGGTATGAAGTTGAGATCAGTCAAAGCTTCTTGTGCGTAGACGTCGGTCAGTCTGTCTACAAGACGAGAACCCGCATTTTTGTGTCCATCCCTGGATGAAGGTTGAGTAGCTCTCAGCTGGCTATCGGTAGGACCTGCGCTCCGTTCTATTTCAGATCTTGGGTTCCTCTCGTTAAGGTTTGTCAAACTTCTACGCGGGCTCGACGCATTCGCAATACTCCTGGCACGAGGTGATCGTAAAACGTAATCCGATTGAGTTTTCCTATGCCTTCTATTTTGTGGCGGTGGGAGCAAAGCGACGTGTTTCAATGTTGTCATTCCCTGCCAGAGTGGGTTGTCGCTTGCAGGCCTGCGAGCCTGCCTTGCAGATGTGGGGATCGCGGAGTCATTCATTATGGTACTCTGTGAAGGACTTCCGCTAGGATCTTGAACTGTTAATACTGAGCTATTGCAAGGGTTCTCTTATCGATGAAGTCATTACCGTTATACGCATGATGGGTGTCCGAACCATCCACCTCAGGAGATTGATGCAATCCAACCTGACTGTCACCGGTCAGAGACTCAGCGGTAGCCCCGTAGTCAGGCTGAGACATCGAAACCTCTACGTTTTGCGCTTCTATAATATGGATGGTCATTGTGCCAACCTTTCGCCCTCGAGTGTATGATGGGAATGAAAATGATAAGGCAGTCAGAGGGCGCAGGAAATCACGACTATATGATGTCTCTTTGGCAGTTTTATCAGTGTTGATGGATTTCGGCCCCTTACTAGTGCAATCCAATGCACACCATTTGCGATAGATTTGAGCCCCTCTGCTCTCGACTCAAGCCACAGAAGGATTTTTGGCCAATCACAAATTGTAAGCACCACACACGATGCTGGAATCTTTTCCCAGCCCATCTTCAGCCCTGGAGTTATTGGTGGTGGTAGCAGACCAAGCAAGAGATGGTGGGCTCTAAAACTTCGAGTGTGGTTGCCCTTCGTATTACCTGGTATTGCGGGACGAACCTTGCACATCTAATTTAGTCTCCCTTCACGCCTATGATGAGTAATACTTCGTCTTATAGCAACGTTACGCACTGTGGTATGGATGATGTTCTTAATTCAGTCAAGAAATTTTATGAACCCTACGTCCGCGACAAAGCGAAGAGGTTGCGCTGCCTGAAGTACGACACAGAGATGCCGCGGAGAGGAAAACCGGCTGAGCGCCTGTGGCTGCTTTCGAGCCGCGCGTGATGTCGCAGTGCAGTAGCGGATGACATGGGTTGGAATGGGATCGTTCACACCTAGGAATGGCAGTGGTATTTTACATGCAGTTTCTTGTAGATACTACACCGTAATTACAGTTATCCGAGAAAACATACCATATGAGCTCGATAAGAAAGTGTACTGTCTAAAATCGTAAGTAGCCAGATTAGCGGCTTAACAGGTAGCACTAGCTGAGAGCTCGGCAAAAGCAATAAGCCGAAGTACACCGCATGATCCAAGGAGGACTTTATGGCGCAATCCTGGTGGAGGCCCGTTCGTCAGTGAATCGCGCCAAACATTGATGGATCGCTGCGATCGCAGGAAAGAAGTGCGAGCCACCTCGCAAAACTGCGATCCATGCGATCTAATCTAGAATACTATATACAACAGGCAGGGGCGATGGCCAATCTTAGCCCGGGGGTTTTATTGGGTAAGGGGAGGCAAGGAACAACTTGTCCGTTGACGTCGTCTTGCACAGGTGTCTTTCTTAAAGGGTGCACATATTACCCTATAGCGTTGACCCAACTAGCTCACTCACGTCTCGTATGTGTTCAATTGAAGAAAAAGTAATCGATCGAATAACTAATTATGGAGTGGCGTTTAGTGTTATGGGGTATGCAAAGCCTACCCTTACAGAGCCTATTCACGTGTAGATCTAACAGATAGAAAAAGCTCCAGCCCTTGAGTAATAGAATAACTTTCGGCTCCCTACAGTTTCCTGATAGGCCCATCCCGTAACATTGAGGTATATCTACTAATAATATAGATAACTAGAAAGAGAGGTGGGGCACCAACCTCTACGTATTCTCACTGTTCTCATAATTGTATAAAGAAGCTCCCTTAGCCAGGTCACATAGTCCAGACGCTAGTGCAGACGAGCATGCATGGCCATGGACCCGGCATCACCTGATGAAGGACTTCACGCCGTCCACATGGACAGACGAATGCCGCAAACACTGGACCCACGAGTGGAAGCAACTGCCACAGGAGGTCATCTACAAGGGGATAGATGGCATACCAGACGTTGCGCGCAATGTAACAAAGTATCATGGGGATAATTGCTTCCATGATGGCGGAGGCGGAAGACGCGCCTCAACCTCTAGAAAATCTCTTCAAATTATCTTCAGCAGGAAATTAAGCGTATCAAGAATCTTCAGCAATTTATACAATTTTTCATTTGTGTATTTCTGCCGTACAAAGCGGACATTCGAAATATTGTTCAGCAATGTAGGGGCCAACGCTATTCCTCATGGAAAACGAGCTCCTCGTTCTATCGACGATGAGAGAATGAAACTAATTAGCTGGAAATACTTTCTATGGGAGACACACTCCAATTACATGTATGAGCCATGAGAGTGATCGTATGTTTTCCGAATTGCAGCTTCGTATACTCAAGTTATGGACCACGTTCCCCGCTTCTCAGATAAGTGTTTTCCCGTCACGATACCCGCTCCCACTCTCCTACACTGTTCATGATCCGTAACCCACCGCTTTGATATCGGCTCTACAATAAGGATGCAGTGCCTTTTGTCTTGAATACTCTTACCGCCCTTCTCTATGCCGATCACAACCGCTAGTAACTGCTCTTGATGCGAGCCTTTGAATCTCGCTGGGATGTCGAAGCTTATGTCTTTTCCCGGCGCCTCAGTCCAATCTTGATTATTGAAATAACAAGCTTCTGCAATCATCACATTACCTGCATGGCCATCCCCAGACTTTGACCACGGAGAATGTATGTCTTTCCATTCGTATCCAGAAAACTCCAAGCGAAAGTAATTGATTGGGCCAGAGACCGACATCCAAGACCATGACGGAACTTTCTCACGACCTTCAGGGAAGTTGATAACCTTCAAAGTGTCCGTGGCACGATACCACATTAGACTGCGACGTAGAAGCCCCGGATTTTTGAGGTCCTCCAACACGCCAAACCCGCCATTTACCCCCATCGCTCGAAGAAGTCGTCGCTCCAAACCGTCAATAGCAGATGGTCGGTCGTAGTCAGCCGTAAGGCCAAGTCGTGAGTATTGTTGATACAATTCCTGGTACCTTAGTATCCTCTCCCCATGCTCAGCAGGCTTCAATATCTTCGGAAAATCAGGGTCGCCTAGCAAAGCAGCCGATAGACTGGTCGTATCGTGAGCCTCATCGCGACTGAAGCGACCAGGCGCTTTGAACAATGCTGAAGTACTCACTTTTTCATCTTCGCCATGGTTTCGCAGCGAACACCGTGGCCACATTCCCAATAAGTCTGGTGCTCTGTAAAGAATATCGTACGACGAGCTAAAGCATGCTCCTGCAAGACCCAACCGCGCTGACTAAGTGGTCCATCTAACACATGGTCTTTGAAGTTGTCGATCATCTCGCAAGCATAGATGACGCCCGTCTGGCTATCCATAGAGCCTAACGCGACTTGAGCTCTGTTTTTACGGGTATCAAACAGTCGAAAACTGTTAGAGTAGCTTGCAGCGAGAACACAATAGGCACCGCTGTACACATCTTCCATTCTTCTTGATTCTGCCGTAAAATCACCGTCTTCTCCCTGGATGATGCAAACTGCATCTATCCAGAGATATCGACATCCCATACCTCGTGTCATGCGGACAGCATCTTGAAAAACTTCTGGTAAGTCGGATAACCTCATGCCTTCCATGTGTTCACTGATATTTGTCCGGGTCGTGGAAAAATGAGGTCGGCCTCCCCAACGGTATGAAAGCGCAATCCACTTCAGATCTTTGCCTTGTTCTGTCGGTATCAGCCTAACATATCGATCGTCTCCAGGCCCAACATCAATGAGCCGAGTAGGCATGCATGGAGTAAGGTTACTCTCCGGAAAAGAACCTCTACGTTTCCCGCATGGATTACAAACGGGGTCAGAGTGGTTCTCGTCGCAGTCGGCAATCCAAGCCCGAATAATGTCGAAATGTGCCTTATGACCGGGTTCTGGCAGGTTTCCAAACCCAATCTGAAGACTGTATGCATTACTGTATGCTACGAGGCTAAGTCAGCAACAATTAGCGACATGCAACACCCATAGCTATGACTAGCTTACCATTTCCTCTGAAGAGGCTGATAGCAGGCAAATCTGTGCCGCTGCCGCTGATTTTCAGATTGGAATCGATTCGTTCAAAGACTATCATTCGGAGATGAGAAACTTTGTTTTGAATGCAAGCTTGCCAGAAGAGGCAACATAGATCGCATAGCTTGGTTTCAGCATTTTGCCTGAGTATCTCAGTCGTGAATGACTCCTTGAAAAACGGGCTCCACAGTTTCTTCTGGATTTCGGCGCATTTTTCACACAATTTCGGCGTCGATGATGCAGCTCCCGTCAGAGCTTGGAGATGTATGCGATTAGAAAGCGCCCTTGCAGCAAATTCGTTATCCACAACAAACGTCCACCGCTCTAGATCAAGCTTCGGATGTGAGTAGTTGCCTTGATCGGGCTGTTTGGTCACAGCATGCTCCTTGGCAATCAAATTTGGGGCTAAATGAGAGCCACTTGATGCTTTCGGGGCAGGCAACGGCGAGCCAGGAGCCCGCCAATATCGGTCGTTATGGCTAGTCTCGACGATCTTCGCAAGGCAAGACACTAAGTCTGTGGCACGGTATCGCGCTGGCTCACTAGAAGATTGCTCGGTCTTTATAGAGGCGCCGAGTTGTTCTGCAGGTGTCATGCTGATGCTGGGGTACGCGGTGGAGTTCTGCGTTGCTGTCGAGGCGTCTTGCACTTTATCGTAAATTTGAATTGGAATGGTTAGACCCATGTTTTGTGCAGATGGGTCAATGTTTCTGGAATCTTCATCAACCGGCGGGGACACCATCAACATAGGTTTTGGCGCAGATCGTGGGGTTGGCTCTTTCGACAACACGGAAGCGCGTCCGATAATAGGAAAACCTCCTAGTTGTATGTCCCCTTGGGGAAGTCGGATCACTAGCAAGCCTTCAGATATGATCTTTAAGGCGTCGCCAAGAGCAGTCTCGCCCGGTCGACAAAACGGGTCACTCTTCATGTGAGTTAGCCACCGATTTACAACCCCATGGATCACCAGGCCCTTCTTGTAGGGTTCGTAAAAAAATTCAGAGATGCTATGATCCCCGGTGTTGCTTTTGTTGAATCTCTTGAGCTCTTCCAGGCCATATACAAGCCAAATAATGCACTCCATCATGACACAACCCATGCTCCATATATCGTAGAGTCTGGAACGCGCATCTTTTGCTGCTTCATCAAGATTGAGTTGTCCTCCCACAACCTCGGGGGGTTCATATCTCCTTGTTCCAAATTGGGTGGTTGTTGCATGGCGAAGTGCGGTGACCTCGTGGTGAATTTTGGCCTCCCCCCAATCGCATATCTTCAATGTTCCCCAATCTTCACCCTCCCATGGAAACCAAAGAATGTTTTCGGGTTTCAGATCACCATGGCGGTACGATGCACCCCTGTATACACCATCTTCGTCCCTCAGGTAGTGAGCTGCAGCAAGCGCTTGAGACAGTCCATACAATTGTTTCATCATCCATTGAATGAATGCAACACTTCGATCTGGATGTGGAAACGTGCCCCATAGATCTTTGAGATTGCCACCTTCTGCCCATTCGAAAACCACGTAATACTCCAAGTTTTCTGGCTGGTCTTCCGGTTTGCCGCGTGTGAAAGCCGTTAGGAACCGAACAATATGTACTTGTTTGAGGGTGTTCATCTTCGATAGGGCATTGACTTCTTTTGCCCAATGGTGCGGGACTTTATCTCTATTCTTGTTGAGTTCTTTGACCGCCACAACGCAAGGGGAGCCCGTCTACAATTTTCAATTAGTCAACTGCTCTTCATGCTCCCAAGGTTGGAAATGCTGAACTCACTCACCTTTTTATCACCATCATAATGGTTGGTTTGAACAGTGTATTTGGTAACAATACCGAATGCGCCTCCATTGAATCCGGAATCTTTTTGAGTGAACGGAAGAATGTTTTGACCAAATTGTCCAGGTATTTTTGCGGGGTCGGTAGTCAACACTGCTGCATAGAAACGACGTTGCTTATCATGGAACTCTGAGATGGATGATCTTGACCAGAAATCTCTTGGTGATCCCTCCAGGAGATTGAAAGGGTGGTTCTGAACTTCCTTTCTAATTCTTTGTATCGGAAGATCAGCGTCGCGGATAGGCTTGCGCTGTCGCATAAAAATCATCATGGCTTTGTAAAGTTCCTTATGCCCAGAGTACAGGACCGTGAAAAGAAGTTTTATTGCCGGAGATTCCTCGTTCAAGATGTATTCCACAACAACGGCTAACTCTTCTTCGGGTATTTGAGGGGTGTGTAGTAGTAAAAGATTAGATATGACTTGCCGCAAATCACCTTTATATATTCGCTCGGCAATCACTCTCAAAATCTTTTCCAATTCGCCCTCAGGGAGAAAATCATGGGGTGTCCTTTCGAACTCGCTCGAGACCAATTGTCCATCGATCGCTTCTTTGATTTCTTCCCAAAGATTCATTTTACGAGCTCCATCCATTATGTAGGCATATAGGTATCAGTTGAAAATGTGAATGCAATGATTTAACCGCCTTTTTGAGTGAGCGGGGAGGCCATTAGAACTAGTGGTTAAAACTTCGCCGAGCGATGGGCGCATATTATACTTGAGCTCATATAGGTGTCATCTTACGATAAGGCGTTGCAGTGAAGCCTTGCATGCATACTGCTGGGTAGGGATATGCCACACCAAACTTCAGACAGTACTCACCGGAGGTGGACGATGCGACCAATGAATGCAACTTCACGGAAAAGTGAGGCTCTTCGCACAGCTTTTCATTGGTCCGAAAGTGTTATGCGTGTGCTTAATAAAGTGGCTGCAGATGGATTATTATCAACGAATAGAAGTGATCCTATGATAGTATCTCTATGAGCAAGGCAACAAGGCAAACATTTCGAATGCGAAGCGGACTAATCTTTGCGAAACTGGGATAGGTTGATCAAGGCGGCAAAGGAAAATCGCTGCCCAGTCAGGGCTGTCTGTGGTTAGCAGCGTATGTATGAGGCGCAGGTGCGAGTAGGGATGGATTATCTACGCGTTTGACCCGAGATTTGCCTGTAATTACCGTAAAGTGTAATTACCACGCGTATTTTGTATGATGTATGTACAACTTTCGGCTAAACAAGGTCTAAAAAGGCTATACTCATCACTTAATGAGTAGAGAGATGTCCCTATCGTCGTCTGTATGCTCCTGAGGCTGTATGTCTTTATCTGTCTTGTCCTGTTCTACTTCTATGATGTTAAAAAAATCACGCGTGAAGCTTAGTATAAAGTTACAAATCTACGAGTTTGTATACCCGTATACTAGCTGCTTGTTGCAGCCTACGAGCTGCCTTACCGTGACCCAGAGGAATAGAGTAACGCGACGACTTGGTAATGAACTTACTGTATACGGGCTTGGGCTAATTAGGGGTGCAAGAGGTTTGTGGGATGCTTAAATGAATGAGAGGAGGTACTATGTCGACTGCTTGCACTCATAGAACAAATAAGCAATAACCATGAAAGACTAAATTACTGAAAGCCAGACTCCATCCTCTTTAAGTACAGTTTGGTTCTCCATAGCATTTGCGGTTGATAGGGTCCTACCTTAGTGGATCGAACCAGATCCATGGAATCGTGTTGCGACCGATTTCCGGGGCACGATCCACTAGCGCACGTGCTGTGGCATGGTCGGCGGTAATGTTGCCTATGTAATCACGTGATCTGATTACGATTATTCTTTTTTGCGCTTGACCTTCTGCCGCTGCTGATCCCGCTAAGCCGCTGTTGTACAACCGGTAAAGCCGGAAAACAATAGCACCCCCCTGACAAAAAAAATGAGCCCACCCGGGAACACCAACATTTCCCCACTATGCCGTTTTTGGTGACAATAATATACAATACAACATTAACTAATTATATTACTATCATAGCTAGTTTTAGAGCATTTTAAAAGCTAGATATTTGTATATTACTCGCGATATTAAATAGTTTTGTAGTGTCGAGTTACCAAAGCCTAGTTTTAACTCTTGACTCTGGCGTCTGATAAGCTTGTCGCAGTCTCTTTGGCAGCTCCTGTATCCGCCGTTGACAGTCTTGTTGCGTGATACTTCTCCACTTAGTCTGAAGCGCAGTTTTAAGGTCTTCTATAGTGTTGATATCGGCGATATTTCGTTTTACTCGCTCCTTGATCAGCTCCCAGAGACTCTCTATAGGGTTGAAGTCAGGCGAGTTAGCTGGGTGAGGTAGCGTCTGGATATTGTGGTGAGATCGATACAATCCAGCAGCTGAGTAGAGGTTACGAGTGCCATGGCTAGGGTCGTTATCCTCGACTAGATACCAGTTATATCGTCGATTAGGGTGGAGGTGACTGCGAAGGAGATCACTCCGTGATATCAGCGAGTAGTAGGCGTCGCGATATATCGGCAGGATATTTCTAGTGTAGTACTGTCCGCACATAGAGTTGCCTGGCCGTGATATAATTGGATCGCGAGCCTTATTAGCCTCCCACTTAGCTACTCGAACTTGATATTCATCGTCTGTCTCGGTTGTTGGACGGCGTCGCGGCTTTGGTGGCGGCTTCTTAATTATAATATTATTAAACTCGTCGTTATAGAAGACTAGATCTGCTGCTCTATCGTAGTAGTTGATCTAGGCAGCAAAGTGGACGTCGGTCGCAGTCTTTGGTTGAGTATTTAGGATGTTTTTTGGCTTAAAACGCTCACCTCTAACTCTTAAAATGTTCTGTGGAGGAAGCTCACTTAGGGACATGTGAGCCTCGTCAGTAAATATTACTCCATCCTAGAAGCCATGGATAGGGTAGACTCGATATTTCTCGCAGTATTGGTGACGCTGCTGGGCTTGAGTAGGTGATATCGACTTAGATTTGGCTGCTCGGTAGATCGCGGCGTTACATCTAGATCGAAGAGCGCGCTGAACTGTCCGAGTCGATGCTGATATTCCTGCCCGAGATATCTGATCGTCAAGCTTAGAGCTGCGGACGTTAGGTGGAGCTTGGAGTAGTGACTGCAGCTGACGATCAGAAACCTTTCTCGGACGGCCAGGAGTAACTCCACTGATAGCTTGTTTATGCTGTCGAAGTCTTGATCGATGATCAGCGAGGGAGCCGTAAGTATTGCGATCGTGGAGGAGTCTTTTGCCAGTACTATAGCTGATATTAAACTGTTGGCATATGCTGCGCTGTCCTACTTTACCCCGACGATCTATCGCCTCAAAGAACCGCGCCCGCGTGGGTGTATCAAGATGCGGCTTCATAGAATGAGAACTACGGGTTTTA